>CANUEY010589977.1:0-12097 GCA_948099555.1 Croton setiger
CATAATCAACCTATTCCATGAATGTAGCCTCACTAAAGCATTGGAAACTTTTACCATGATAAACAAAGGGTAAAAGTGACTTACAAGTACTTGCAATCAAAGCCAGTATACAGCTTCTGAAACCAAGTTAATTGCTATGCAAAAAGATTATTGCTTTTTAAGTGATAACTTTCATGCGGGTTGAAAAAATGCACACACCTATACACCTGAACCATATTCATCATGTATTTACTCATCAAAAGGCTATTGGTCTTCTGCTTTGATCAATTTTATTTTCAACTAGATTTTAGTGTACAGGTCAGGTCTTAAATTCCCTAATTGATTAAGATTTTTTCGATTATTGTATATTAAGCATTGTTTCAGCTCTAATAAATCAAATTATCTTTTGGCTCAACATGATTCTACAGGTTCCAATTCCAAACCTAATAATATGATGATCGTCCCATAATTTCTCTATTTTATTTTGTGAATGCAATAGCTACACGTCACATTCAAGAAATGGGAGGAAGGAACTGCCATTAACTTAGCAACTCAAGCTCCAAGACTCTACTGTTGAATTTTCCAATATATAGCATTGAGGAATTCGGAGAAGTTGCATATACAATTAAATGAAGATTTGATGATCAGCAAAGGTACAAGAAGAAGTAATTAAGCAGTGTAATTACTAATGTGATTATAGTGTTGTTGTCGCCCTCTAATAATTAAGAAATGCATTGAATTATGAATTCAGAAGAGTAGTTATAAATGAAGAGAGGGGTAAAAAGGAAAAGAAAAGGTTAAAAAAAGGGGAAGAAATTACCTACAAAAGCTCTCTGCAGCTATCTCTGCAAAACCTGCAAGCGTGCCCAGCGAAGCAGCGACAAGAACAACCACCTACCAAACTAAAAACAAAAGAGAGGAAAGAAAGATGAACTTCATCATACATCAACTTGCCCAAGCATTGTGCAGTCTGGAAAGGTTAGTTTAGATACTTCTTAGAAACAGAAAGAAAGAGAATAATAAATTGTAAAGCTGTTGGAAATTAAAATTTTGTTGAGAAACCATTTTATATATTATATATATATTTCAGGAAACGAAAAACCCAGCTCCTACAAAAAGGAAAAAACTTGAATATCTTGACCAGCATGCTTCTATATGGCTATCTATATATATGTAGTTACTAATGTTCTTGTATTACACATTAAGATTTTTACACAGAATTCATTCAAATTAAAAGACAAACAAACAAGGAGAAAGAAGAGCCCTTTTCAAGGTTCATTCCACCTTAATTTTAGCTAATCAAAGAAGAAAAACTAGTCCTTTGAAAATCCCCCAAAGCTCTTTTTGTAATCAATAATGATTTCAACAATCCATTCTCTTCCGAAAGGTGGTGAATTGATTGAAGCAGCATTTTTATAAACGAATCAATTCTTGGATTTTGGTGTAGATTAAAATTAAGAAATTTTAATAATTGAGAGAGAATGATAAGTCTATAGGGGAGAAGAAGTCAATTAAATATCCAAATCAAGGGACATGGATGACTTCCCTTTGTCAAGGAATTGGGTAGGAGGCGGAGGGAGCGGCGTGCCATTGTAAAGCCTTAATTGGAGAGGATGCTGTGAAGCCATTGTAGAAGGAGGAGGAGGAGCTATACTAACAGGAGGCGTGTTGTTTATTTTGTCTCGTTCTTGAGAATCCGTGATTGGACAATCCATGTTTACTCCAAAAAGTCTCAGCCGTTTTGCTGCTGCTTTCCCTTGGACCACCGGCACCGATTCGTACACCATTGGCTCCACAATCCCACCACCACCGCCTCCTCCTTGCTGCCATTGCACCATCCCTACTCCCATCCCAGTTGCCGGTCTCATGTAAACTATTGTCCCCGTAGATGAACAATTGTTGCTGCTATTGTAACCATAACCGTATCCGTAACCATATCCATACCCAATATTGTAATTGCACGCATTTCTGGCACCGGGGTTGGATAAGTGGAGATGGTGGTCCCTGGCCACCACAGGCACAGGCACTGCTGGCGGCCGCATAAGTAGGGGGCTCCAAGGGATGGATGACAAGTGACGGTGGTGTTGGTGGTTGTGAGAGTGGGTGGGATCGGATGCATCAGGGCGGCGCCTCCAATCAATGTACAAACGATCCTTACCTGAGTCGCCGGTTCCTCGCTGAAAAGATACAATATCACCGGCGTCGAGCTTCTTATCCTTGACGAAACGACTCCAACCCTTAGTCATGACATAGCTCTGGCTGCTATTCCAGTAGGAGTAACGAAATCTCCAAGATTTTCCAGTCCTGTCCTCGAAATTCAAAAGAAGCCCTTTGTCGTTGCTGCTCGAATCTAATGGAAAATATTTCTCCGCGTGTTGTTTTGGAATTACAAGTCGATTGAGCTTGCCAACGTCGCTGGGAGTGACTACTTTATCGAACATGTGCTCCTTCTCTATAACCGCCGCCGACGACTGATTGTCCCCTTCCGCCTCCACCCCTTCCTCCTCGTCATCAAGCTTATTTGAATTATTCCCTCCAGCTTCATTAAATCTGGAAGTATCTTCCTGGTCAGCCGGGTCGTACTTGTTGCCCAACCATGACGCCAGTTGATGATGGTGCTGAGTGTCGTAGATTTGGGGAAACTTGTGATGGGAGGAGGAAGACGAAGGAGAAGAAGAAGATGAGTATGAAAAAGGAAGCTTACCTTTACTGATGATGGGGTCTTCTTCACTGAAATCCGATCCAAATTCCATATCTCAAGTGAGGAATGGACCAAAATTTAGGTAGGAGTTGACTAGGGTTAAAGATGAAAGTGGGAATCTAAGAAAGACAGAAGAAACTACACAAAAGTGAAGTTGGTGGTTTCTTGAGCTTGAAGAAGAGAAACAGGAAAACAATCAAAACCCAACATTTATGTATATATATGTAAGCTGTGAAGAAGAAGAAGAAGAAGAAGAAGAAGAAGAAGAAGTTGAGAAGAGAGAGCAGTGGTGTGGCTATGGTGAGAATAAGGTTAGAGAAGAGAGGAGAGGGATGAATAAATTGGTTTGCTTTGTTGAGAGAGAAGTGGGGACCTCATGAATTATCTGGTTGGGTTCATGTGAGCTTGTCATTGTCATCATTCTCCCTCAGTTTCATTTTCCATTCTTTCTTCTCCTTCGTCGCCCTCTCCTCCTTCTCCTCCTCCTCCTTTTTATTTTATTTTTATTATTATACGGTGCTAAGAAAAGCCAGCTGTTTTTGAGACCACGCACGAGCTTCTGATTTGCAAATTTTATTTCTTTCATCTGGAGAGGGATTAACCTATTTTTACTTTTATCTTTTTTCATAACCCTATTATCTTTTGGACTTTTCTTCTCTAATATTTTTTACTCATAATTCAGACATTATTTATTATCAACCACAACTAATAATAATTTAAATATTCAAAACATAAGTTTATGTCTCAGAGTTTACAAACAACAAAGCTTTCGTATTTTTTAAGAAAATATATATAAATGTAATAATATAGTCATTTGATTTCCATCATCTCTAAAATAATTAATTAAATTTAAATCATATTTTAATATAAAAATAAAAATTTATCTCTACAAATTATTTATATTACATTTTATTTCAGTATGAGTAAATAAAATGTCTACAAATATATATCTATAAACTACAATTACATATTATATCTATTATATTCAGATAATAGCTAATACGTAAAATTAAAAAAATGTGTTATTTACTTATAACAAATGTAAAAAAAAATTAATCACTTAATGTGTATGATTAATAAATATAATTGAAAATTAATACGAAATTAAATAACAATTATACGTGGAGTGGGGGTGAGTTCTTACAATTATTAAATTTTTTATTTGGATTAAAAAAAATTAATAACATTTTTTAAAGAAAATAAATTTTATAAGAACCTCCCAAAGTACTCTAAGTCCATATATAGAAATTCAATAAACGTTTATTAATTAGCAGCTTTCCATTTATATGATTTGATTCTAAATATTAGTTATAAATTAGTCTTTATCAATTTTGTTGAATAAAAGTTGAAATTAATGTATTATTTAAACCAATATCGACTCTAACAATAAACAACATAAGTTATAAAAATAAATAAATTAAAATTGATAGATAGGAGTAAATGAGAGTGAAGGCAGTAAAAGTTGAACAGTATTTCTGCAGGGCCGCATGCAGTCACATGAGGCCCACTTTAGGCCCACCTCTCTCTCATGCCGGTTTCCTTTTTTCTTTCTCTCTCTCTTTTTTATATATTTTTTTTATGCGTGACGTATCTAAAAACTTCCTCTCTCTCATACAATACATGGTATTATTATTATATAATTGACTTTTCATCCAATCAAAATTGAACATGTGTACTCTATTATCCTCTTCTTCCATATGCTGCTTGTCAACAATCATTGGTTTCTCTCTCTTCCTTGTGTTAAGTTTCAAAGATTCAATTTTTACTGCAAATTTGATCATAGCCAGATTAATCCACGCAGACGTGATTAATTATTTTATTACTTTAATTAATTATATAATTATGAATAATAAGTTTGTAATTAATGAAATATTTATGTAAAAATGTCATTGTAAAGAATGATTTTTATGGGTAGTTGGATTTTTTTAATAATATAATGAAATATTTTAATATATAAACTATAATAGATAAAATAATGTTTGGGGACGCAGACATATCTGTCATTGGTTCGTAATTCCAACTACAACATTTGTTTTAATTGAAAGACCCACTTGAACATAATTAATTAATCCACTAAGCATAGATTAATATTTACTAAGTAAATGAATGGCTCAACCATGATACTTTCGTCATCCCTCCAATCTTCGATGACGTTAGCATTTCATTTGTGATTAGTATATCACTGACAATGATTAACAAATAAATTAATTAAGATTAGCAACTCTTTTTTGACCCAACCAATCCTTTATTTGAATTCCCAACTTGTAAAATCCCCTTTTCTTGCATCTCAAAATACGTAAAACCACACCCTTCTTTTTTGGTTTGGTTTGATTTGAGTTGGTCCAGCCCTTGGTTTTGATTAAAAGAATTGCATTATGAGTTAATAAATGATGAATTAAGACTTAAAAAGGAAATCAAGAAGCATATCTTTGCTAGGAATAGTTAATTAGAGTGAAATGGTGAATTAGGCCTACGATTACTAAAACAATAGATCAAGTGGGTGATTAGCTTAGCTGGTCATCTAGCTGTAGCACAATTCTTCTATTCCACTTAATATTATATTGAATAAATCCCAATTTACCGAAGCCATATTATTATTTAATTGACCAATTAATTAAAGATTAACAAAGTGATTGAGTTTTTACGCTAAGAAGAAGAATTTTTCCCTAATTAGTCAAAAATTTGAATTTGAAGGCACAGAATTAATTAGTTTCAATGGATTAAGGATTGTCGTTTAGCAGCAAGTCATACTAACAATAACAGGAAATTAAGGAGTGCTGTTGGTGTCATTAATTATCAAACCATTACTTGCACACGCAATTTGCAAATTATTATTCTTGTTCGAGTATAATTATACATAGAATAGAAGTATAGAGATTAGCTCTAATATCACATAGTAACTGGGTTTAACTCAATATAAAAATCCGATTTAATAGGTTAAAGATTTGGCATTTAATGTTTAATGTCCACCATTAATTAAAATTCGAGTTAATAGATTTGAAGAAAATAGAAAAAGAAAAAAAAAGGAGATAATAGAATAAGAAGAAGATTAATTAGTGGTTAATTAGAAGAAGATGGAAATGTAAAAGAAAAGAATTAGAGAAGGAAGAATGGGTTTCCAAAAGTAGATGAACCGGAACCAGCCGCCGAACCACGGATTAGTGAACCGTCGGTTGGGCAGCGGGCTGGCTAACCGGCGGTTCAGAGTCGATTAACCGGCGGTTCATCTTTTTTTATTTATTTTAAATTTAACGGTTAACCGGCGGTTCAATTAAACGGTTCGACAACGGTTTACGGTTCATAACGGGTTAAAAAAATATTGAACCGGAACCGTCCCGCCGACCGACTGGTTCCGGTCACAATTCGACCAATTCCGGTTCAACGGCAGGCCGGTTTGAACTTTTGACAGGCTGGGCCAGACAGGCCGAACGGGCCAACCCAACCGTGGCCACCTCTATCCAAAAGGACCACCGCTCCACTATTTAGTTGGCGGCTATCTTGTCTTGTTTTATTATTATTTGCAGTGAGAGAGTGGGTCGCCTTTTCTTTACTATCTTCCATCCATGCACCTTTTTATTACATAATACTTTTGCAATTGCAGATAACTATTCCATCTTTTCTGCCATTTATACTCAGTTTTTAAGAGATAATAATGGATGCAACTACTTCTTTTCTTATATATATATATATATATAATGTGTGTGTGTTATTTAGCGGCTCAATGCACACACTAGCTATATGTAGATGATGTGGTTCTTGGAAGGTTCATGGATGATAGATCCTTAGCTTTCCTCTCTATGTATACCTAAATAATGCAGCCTTTTCATTTGTTAATTTCTTTAAAGACAAAGCAGTATTCAATAAACTATAGCAACAGTCTAAAAAAGGACAAGATTATAATAACAATTAAGTAGAAAGGGAAGGAAATTAAAATTATTAGTGCATAAAGTCGCAAATATAAAAAAAATAAAACTTGCATTAGCATCAAGACAAAACCATTTTAAATACCATCTTCGCTATTTTATATTATTAACTATTCACAATATTCCATTACATCTTACTCTTATGGTAAGATATAATCTTGCGGTCATTTACGAAAAAAATTATCTGAATTCAAACTGTGGACATGAGTTAGTTCTTACGCAATATCATTTTGCAGAAGAATAAGCTGTGCAAGATCATTTTGCGAAACAAGTTTATTTTCACAAGATTAAATTGCGAAAGTAGAGTCAACAAACAGTTAGTGGTAGATCAATTACATTAAACACGTAATTAGCGGAAATGGAAAGTTGACACGTGGGAAGTTTCGCAATATGATCTTGCGAAACAGCAATGTTCCACAATTTAAACTTGCGTAAGTCCCTATTTCATTCATGTTTCAAATTTCTTTTTTTCTAGCATCTGCTGTTTAAATTCCTTTTTTTTTTTTGGGAAAGCACCCTAAAATCTTGTATATATATGCCATGATTTTGTCCATCCGTAATTTCAGCAACTCAGCCCAATTGCCTTGTGGGTAAGCCCATCAACCAATATCAAAGCCCATTTAGCCGACGGAGGCTTTCTACTCGAGGCAAGGGTTTAAGAAAACTCCATACATAAACTCTTCGTCTGAATTCCTAATTCCCCGTTTCTAGGGTTTATATCTCTGTATTGCCGCCGAATAGTGTAGTATAGGTAGGAAAAAGTAGTGATGGATTCGTTTTCCTCACCGTCTATTGGATCAGGAAACCAACAAGTTTCGACTGCTGATATCATGGACCAAGTGAAGAATCAGCTCGCTCAAGCTTATGCTCAGGAATTCCTCGAGGTTAATCTTCTTGCTCTTGCTCACCTGTTCACATTAATGCGTTTTTAAGTTTTGCTCTATTTGGGTTTACGGTTTATTATTTATACAAATGTAGATATCTTGATTTTAGTCCTTTACTAAATTAAATCGAGTTACAAGAAATCCATCCTTTTAGATTGTAAGTGAATGTATGTAGCTTTGAAGTTGAGCCTTTTAATTGATATGATTGCGAGTTCCCTTGCTTGAATCCTTATGCACCATGTCCATGGTTGGACTTTAACTTTGTTCTTGAGTAACAATGTTTTTTATGCTAAGGAAGCTACTTTTTTTATGTTGACTTATTATAGCTTAGTAAATCATATCATTTCAATATACCCAGTACTGTAATGTGGATAGAGAGCTAAATTACAAACATTAAGCTTTGATCTTGGGTTTTTAGTTAATGCTATATGTTGGTTGCGAGCAAGATATAGCCTTATAATGTTTTCTTTAGGGTGAAGAAGTTTTTTAATATATTTTCTAAATGGTGAGTAACATAGCACAGTCTTGCCTTATGTTTCTGATACAGATTTTGGGATTGTTACCATATGTTGGATGAAGAGTAATTTTGCTTGAAGTTACAGTAACTGACTATGAGATTGTAACATCTTTTATATATCTAAAATACATTAATGAGAGTTTATTATTTTAAAATATTCGTCCTCAATATATTTGCTTTCCTATTTTCTTCATTTTGAAACTGAGCAAGAAGTAAAAACAAATTTGAATTTACTAATGTAATATTTGTTTACCCAATTTGCTTTATATGCTTATTTGCTTCAATTGATAAGCCCTTTGACCATCCATATATTTGCAGAAGCCCTTAGTCAATTTGGTGTATTTAATGGCAGCAATATCTTCTCTCAGTTCTCTGTGATTTGTATAAGTTATTGATAAAAGCATGTTAGGTGCTGGGTTTGGGTCTTCAACCTAATTTTTATCCTCAAGGTTGGATATTGTCTTCTTTGGCTAAACTATATATATTGATTAGTACCATATGACATATCACCACTTTAATGGCTTAACCACGAAAGTCATCTGTCTTTTGACATTTTTACTTAATTTGCAGAAGCCCTTGGTCAGCTTGGTGTATTTAATGGCAGCAATATCTTATCTCAGTTCTCTGTGATTTGTATAAATTATTGATAAAAGCATGTTAGGTGCCGGGTTTGTGTCTTCAACCTAATTTTTATCCTCAAGGTTGGATATTGTATTCTTTGGCTGAACTATATATTGATTAGTACGCATATGACATAGCACCACTTTAATGGCTTACCCACGAAAGTCATCTGTCTTTGTCATTTTTACTTAATGTGCAGAAGCCCTTAGTCAATTTGGTGTATTTAATGGCAGCAATATCTTCTCTAAGTTCTCTGTGATTTGTATAAACTATTGATAAAAGCATGTTAGGTGCTGGGTTTGGGTTTCAACTTAATTTTTATCCTCAAGGTTGATATTGTATTCTTTGGCTAACTATATATATTGATTAGTACCCATATGACATATAACCACTTTAATGGCTTACCCACGGAAGTCATCTGTCTTTTGTCATTTTTACTTAATTTTGTTTCTTCAATCCTTGCAGACTGTTAGGGACAAATGTTTTGACAAGTGCATCACAAAACCAGGATCAAGCCTGAGTGGGAGTGAAAGTAGTTGCATCTCCAGGTGTGTGGATCGTTACATAGAGGCAACTGGCATTGTTAGCAGAGCACTTTTCAACGCACGCTAGATTACCTTCTATATTTAGAGCAAACTCTTAATTGGCATTGGGATCTAACTTGTCATACATGTATCAGCTTTCTTATTTTACCATGGGAATCAATATTTTTTGTTTGCATTAAATGCCGAACAAGGCAAAATTTCTTACCCTTGTTACTATGAATCTTCTTAGCTATAAGAGATATAATAACATAGAAAGCGCTATTATTAAGGTTTCTACAGCTTATGTTGATTTGTGGTTGAAGAAATGTACCTTGCTTTGTTGGGAGTTATGCAAATTAATAGTACTTTTCCTAATAGCCAGTGAATAGTAGTATTATGGTCTTCCCATGAGCTTTCTGGGACCCAGATAAGGTCGGCAGCCGGTGAATGAACAGGTTAGAAATAGACGTGCGGTTGGTCTGGTCGGTAACTCTTTTCAGTTCTCATCCCCACCCCACGTAGTCGACAGGCCTTTTGTTCATTCATTGACGTGTATTTCTTCTCATTCCATTCGTGGTTAAATGGAAAATATGTACGTGTATTTCAATCAATGAATGGCTTTAAAAGTTTCATTATTCTGAGTCCTTTTTGGGTTTAAAGGGCGTAGTTTAAAGCCATCCACTGCTTTCATTTTCAATTGCTAGGTCTAGGTCAACATTTTAAATATAACAAAACCTTACCCTGCCCTGTAATGGTGGCCCATTATGTTCAAACTTCAAAAGGTAATGTGACAGGACCCATTCAGAGGGATATTATGAGTAATAAGCATTTTAAGATACCCATGCTGTGGGTATGGGTAGCTGAGCTCTCTCCTCAACCCTTCATGAAATTAGTGATCGTTTTTGGGATCAAATTTGAAACTTTCGACTTATAGAGAGGAATATGTTAATACAGTATTATGGGTCTCTGCTCATGAAATGCTTGATTTTATAGGCAAAACTAATGATAACTCTGTAGCTGAAATGAGAACTTTTAAATAGGTGAAAGAAATTAGTTAATTTATTATTGTGGGTGTCGGTAGCTCTCTCCTCAATGAAACTACCATATTTGTATATCCAAAATTGATGATTGTTTTATACTCGAAATGAATTAGAATAGAATTCCAAACTTCTAAACGGTGAAGGAATCAATTGTTATCGTGTTGTGGGTGTCGGTAGCTCTCTTCTCAATGAAATTCATCGTAAATTTTATAGCCGAAACTAATGAAAATTCTACAATTGAAGTTGACGACAGATCTACAACTGAAAATGATGAGAACTTTATTGTTGAAACTGACTGAAATTGATTAGAATAAAGTTTGAAACTTCCAATGTTAACACTGAAGATAATTCTACAACCGAGACTGACGACAGGTCTAGAGTAAAAATAAATTTCAATGCTGATTCAAACGATAATTTTGATAGGTCTACTAACGAGAACTTTACTTTTGAAACTAACTGAAGTTGATTGGAATATAGTTTGAAACTTCCAATGTTACAACTGAAAGTAACGACAGCTCTAGAACAAAAATAAATTTCAATGCCGATTCAGACGATAATTTTGACAGGTCTACTGTTGAAAATGATGAGAATTTTACTGTAGAAACTGACTGAAATTTATTGAATTAGAGTTTGAAACTTTCGATGTTAACGCTGACGATAATTCAACAACCGAAACGACAGCTCTAAAACAAAAATAAATTAACGCCAACCCAGACAATAATTTTGTAGCCGAAATGAATTGGAATCTAACTCGAAATGAAACTTAGAGTAAGTGGAAAAGAAGTATACGGATCAAATCTTCCCTTTGTGTGGATTGACACAAATTACGTCAATAGCTAAGGTTGTGATGCACATATAATTTTTTGTTGACGAAAGCAATAAACAAGCAAGTTTAAAAGGGAAACAAACAGGCATCATCATGTTCGTCACCTGAGCTCTAAACTGCTATCATATGGCGGGTGACGTAAGAGCTAGAATTCTAAATTGTTCTAGTATTTGTGAATAGTAATAATCACTATAATTAACAATTTTCCTAGTATTTGTCAATTTGTTTTGCCAATAATAATAATCACTATGATTAACAATCGTAACGTACAAGCCCTGAGTTTAGTTACTCTTCTTACGTAATCAAATGACGGAAATTCGTTTATGTCAGCAACTTTAATGGTTAAAACGATTCGGTGCCATAAAGAATTTGATTTCCATTTTTATTCTCTAAAATGGAAATTGACAGATAGCAATTAGCAGTAATAACCAAATATAAATAAAATATATATATAAACAAATCGATGGTTAGTTTTTTTCTTATTATGACATAATGTAGCAACTCAATTTGTTTTCTTGAGTATTAGTGACTAAAAAGGATAATAATGGTTATAAATAGGACACCCCAGAGGGTGTTGCTCATATATCATAACACACTTTGCATTCGAATAGGAAAATGGCTTCCACCAAGCTGCTCCTAGCTGATCTTGCATCTCCGGTATTCAACAAATTCCGTCCAACTTTGTCCGCCCAATTTCCGACCGACCAAATTCCTCTGAGATTCATGTCTTGGATGGTTCTATTCCTCTTATAGACTTGGAGGGTCTTAATGGTCCAAATCACTCTCTTATTGTTGAGCAGATTGGCCAAGCTTGCCAAAATGATGGTTTCTTTCAAGTCCAAAACCATGGCGTACCTCAAGAAATAGTGAATAGCATGCTCCAAATAGCCAAGGATTTCTTCAAATTACCAGAAAGTGAGAGATTGCAAAATTATTCTGAAGATCCAACCAAAACCACAAGGCTTTCAACAAGTTTCAATGTCAAAACTGAAAAAGTCTCCAACTGGAGAGATTTTCTGAGATTTCATTGTTACCCTCTTGAAGATTATATCCAAGAATGGCCTTCCAATCCCCCATCCTTC
>CANUEY010590511.1:0-21853 GCA_948099555.1 Croton setiger
AAGATTAATTTTAAGAGAACACATTAACAAACCTTATGAAAAATAACATTTGTAATTTGAAGACACTGGACTATAACAGTAGGTGTGGGACATAAACTTTGAACCAAAAACCTAAACATGCTAAATGACAATTGGAAACACGACATTCAAACAAAAATTCAATAAAAGAAGATCTTGCACAGAGATCCAGTTGGGGAGAAAAAGAACAATAACAATAACCATGACTGATTCTGCCTATTGGTATCAATATAAGAGCATCATAGACTGAACATCAATTCAATGAAACCAAGATATCGCTCATATATGTTCAAGGCTAAGGAAGACAGATCTAAAATACATTCACTATTCGAAACAATTCAATAATCTAGAATAAGAAATTAATAAAAGAATATAACTCAGAAAACAAAAACAAAGATAAAACATAATAATAATATAGAACTGAAATAGACAAATAACCAAATTAATCTGGTTCCCTATTCGAAATATCAAGCATTTTTCAAAAACAAAGATAAAATGAATTAAAGAAGAGAAAATGAATCAGAGAAGAGTACCTCAAAGTCTTTTAATTCCAAATCAGAAATGAATATTCAGATTTTACAACAATCCGCTGTTTCCACGGACATTCGAGAAAATGAAACAAATATACTAAATTCTATACTATTCCTGAATTCCAAATCAACTTTCGTAACAGGAAAAGAAGAAAGAAAACCTAATTACAGATTGGAATTCCCAAATCCCCTAAATTACAAATTAAAAAAAAAAACCCTAGAAATCAGAAAAATGCTTACAAAATTTTCTCTCCAATTACTCTTCGATTTTGGAATGCTCTTTTTCGGCCCCCCAATTGACCAGAATAACAAACCCCAATTTTTCCCAATTCCTGATTCCCAAAAATTAAAAACCCTAAAATTCTTTAAAGCTTACAAGTTTTTCTCTCTTCTGGAATCGAACCCCCTCTTCGAAGCCTCATCTTCCCTTTTGTAGGCAGGGGCTTCTCCTCTAAACTCCGTCTTCAATTCCAATACTGCTTCCTATTTCTTCGATCTCCTCTTCGTGGATGCCTCTGCTTCTTCAATTCCCTTCTGCCTCACGTCTTTGTTTTCCATTCTTCGTTTTCTTCACATTTCTGTTCTCAAGTTTTGGTTCTTCTTTCTGCGCTTCTTTCTTTCATGCGCTCTGCCTTTCTTTCTTTCGTTTATTTTTTTTGTTTATCCTGGAAACAATACAACGTCGTTTTTCCCTTGTATGCTGCGTTTTAACTTAGTCGAAACGACGCCATTCCATTCTTAATGAAACGACGTCTTCTTGGCGTCTGAAATCAGGGAATATAAATCCTGAACCAAACCAATTCTGGTTCGATTCAATTTTATTTCCTTTTCCTTCCTTCTCTATTCTTTAATCCTTTTTCTACCCTTCTTTCCTCCTTCTCTCAATCTCATCCTTTTCTTTCACAATTTCTCTCATCTTCTTCTATTTTCTTTCAAATTTCTCTTTTCTTTTATTTTCTTTCATATTTCTTATTTTTTCACTTTTTTTCCTTTATATTTCTTATTTTTTTCCTTTTTCTAATTCTTTTCTCTCTTTTATTATTTTTTATCTCTTCTTCTTTTAATATTTTTTTCTCTTTTTTCCTTTTCTCAATTTTTTTTACAAAATAAGAAGAAATTAAAAATAAAATAAATATACTTTCTTTTTTCCTTAAACATTTCTCTTTTAGATTTTGGGGGTCAAATATCGAGCGTCAACACCGGTGTACCAAGATGTCATACCTAAACTCTTCCTAAACACCTAAGGAAGACACTAAAGGTGTTAGATCACAAGGTTTCTCTTTTTTTTTTTCTCTTTTCTCTTTCCTTTTCTTTCTTTCTCTCTTTTTCTCTCTTTCTTTCTCTCTCTCTCGTTTTTGCTTCTATTTTCTCTCTTTCCAGCCCTCTCAACCTCTTCACCTTTATGCCAGCACAACACTCCAGCAAACCACCATTGATAGCAGCAACTTGAATTTTCCACACAAAATTCTATTTTGCCCTTAACAACACTTAATCCTTAAGTAACCTGCAATTCATTTTCTTTCTTTCATTCTTTCTCTAATTCCAACCAATAATTCAATTCCAGCACCAATTTTAAAATGTTTTTGGTGTGAAAATAATACGTATAACAAGTGTCTGAAGTTTTGTAAAAATCGGAATCCGAAACTTCGACGATTTTTGCAAAACTGAAACCGTACAACGTCGTCGTAAAATTAGGGTTTCAAAACTCTTTAAATCATGTTTATAAACATATATTATTATATCAAAATCATTTACTTTAAAATTTACGCGTTTCCGACATTCTTCGTTCGCGCGAGCCAAAAATCCTAATTGACTCCGTTTATGTCTTTCGACAGTAAACGAACTTAAAATATAGCTTAGTTAACATCTATATTTCATGTATTGTCATTTCCAAATCATATAATTCATATTCATGTTATATTTCATATCAAATAATAATGCATTTTAATTAAAAATGCACGTAATACATGTAATGACGTCGGAACGACGTAGGGTTTGAATTTGGGGTATGACATATGTCTAGTAAATACAACTATGTACTCATCATCTTATTCCACAAAAAAATCTTAGCCATAATAACTGATTTTCTCTCCTCCAAAAACAACAACAAATCAAAAATTAAAAGAAGAAAACACTAAACACAAAAAGCAAAACAAATCACATCATTTACTCCAATTTCAAATTAAAAGAATAACATAAACTAGAACTCTGGTGGACGGTGAACATAATTTGTTGTAGACCGTACAACGGCAGTGGCAGCCGGATGATGGACCTACTACTTCTGTTGCTGGTCGATGAGACCTTAATCATGCACGCTTTTTTTAAAATTTTTTAATTAGTTAAGTAAACAGATAATAAAGTATTTTTAATTGCTATTTAATTAATTTTTTTTTTTAAAAAAAAAACATGCTTTTTCATTAAAAAAAATACGCTATTTAATAAGTTGGAACATCCACTGAATTTCAAAAAAAAAAAAAGAAAAAAGATAAGTCTTGTGTTTGTTTAGAATTTGGGACTTAATAGAGTATTAAATTGAATAGAAAAATAAAAAATATATATAAGAAGAAATTTGAAAAATCCACGCCATAGAGTCGTCAAGATCCCCCGCCTTACTCTTCGCGCGTAACAATTTCTCTCTCTGCCTCTCAGTCCTTTCTTTTCCTTCTCTTATGGATCTCATCTCTTCATTCCCCCACTTTCTTTCCCTATCTCTCTCTCTCTCTCGCTTTTTCTCCTTTTCTTTTTTCCTTCTTTCTTCCTCAACAACCTCCATTTGCTGCCATGGAAGATCGAATCGTCGAAGACGAGGACAAAGAAGCCTTGGCGGCACTCAGCTCTGCTCCTCCTCCTGCAGGCCGCAAGATGCATTCCTACAGCCAACAGCTCCGCTCTAATTCTGGCCAGAAACAATACCATCCTATGCGTAAACACAGCCTCGAATACATTGCAACACCTCCCTCCACCACCCCTGAACGCTACCCTATGGACTCTTCCGATGAGGAATTCTATCCTTATACCTCGCCGTCTATGACCTCTCCGGCTTATACTGCTATGGGCGGTAGTGGCCGCGATGATGGCCTCTCGCATAGGCTTGATTTATGCCTAAGCGTTGAAGGTCCTCAAGATGAACTCCGGCATACCCCCACTTTGCCGGAATTTACTGCCAACGGTGGCGTAGGGATTTTCAAATCTCCGATCAGAGCTGCCGTTCATCCTGGCCGGCCGCCGTTTTTGGAATTGAGGCCACATCCTCTTAGGGAAACTCAAGTAGGAAAATTCTTGAGAAACATTGCTTGTACGGAAACGCAATTGTGGGCTGGGCAAGAATGTGGAATTAGGTACTGGAGATTTGATAAGGCGTTCGAGGTGGGAGGCGGATTGGGGGGAAGAGTTAGAAGAGGCGATGAGGATGCGGCGCCGTTTCATGAATCTGCTAATACCTCGCCTGCTATGTGTTTGTTGGTTGATGGTGGGAATAGGTTGGTTTGGAGTGGACATAAAGATGGAAAAATTAGGTCTTGGAAGATGGATCAAAATTCTGATGAAAATGTTCCTTTCAAAGAAGGATTATCTTGGCAAGCTCATAAAGGCCCTGTTCATTCTATAGTAATGAGTTCTTTTGGTAAGGGTTTCTTTTCTTTTTGTTTGTTTTGATTTTGAAATGATTTTTTTTGCTCATGGGAATTCTATAAACTTGTAAATTAATGAGAAAAAGTTTCATTTTATATTGGTAAATTGATAGGACAATGCACTTAGAAAATTAGATTAAAGCAAATTCAGTTTTTTTTTTTTTTTTTTTTTTATTTTTTTTTATTTTTTTATTTCTCTTCTCTGTTCTTGCTAACCAATAATGGAAGTGAAATTAGTGATGTTTCCATTCTATTTGCTAGAGGTTGGAACTTTTATTTATCCACCAAAAATACATTGCTAAGCTTAGACACAGTTTGTACACATTTGCTCTTCTCAGTTTTGATTCCTTTTTTATTCATTGCATCCTGATTCAGGTGACATGTGGTCCGGTGGTGATGGAGGTGTTATTAAAATTTGGCCATGGGAAACCGTTGAAAAATCTCTCTCTCTGTCACCAGAGGAAAAACACATGGCTGCTTTATTGGTGGAGAGGTCACACATTGACCTGCGGACTCAAGTCACTGTAAATGGTGCCTGTAGTTTATCCTCTTCAGATGTGAAGTGCATGCTATCTGATAAAGCTAGAGCTAAGATTTGGGTTGCTCAGTCTCTCTTTTTCTCTCTATGGTAAGTTTTTACTTAGCGTGTTACTTGCTGCATTGTTGACTTGTTATCACTAAGTTCATAATAACTTAAAATTACTAGCACTGACCTTTGATGTTTCCTTACCATCAGCATATTCTTCAACAATCTGACTACATCTTTCTCTTTTTATCTCAGCCTTGTAAATGTTCATGTCATGCAACATTTGCAAGGACTAAAAGTAAATTGCATGCTTAACGCTTGGTGCAGCTAGCCACTATGGCAATAGAATGATAATGATAGCTTGATTGTTTCACTGCAATTTCATGTTTTAGAACAATGCACTGTTGCACAATTTTTATGAAGCTTATCATACGTCTATATTTGCATCATTACCCTGTATATTTTCACAAACAATTTTTAAATTGGCTTCAAGATGAAAAACTAGCATCACATTAGTTTTTTTTTTTGCCTGTTTTTGTATTTCATGATATGCTTCTGTGCCATATCAATGTTCTTCACAATGTATATTCCCCATTTAATTTTCTGCAGGGATGCTCGTACAAAGGAACTTATAAAAGTATTTAACATTGAGGGTCAAATTGAAAATCGAGTTGACTTGTCATCATCTTCACAACCACAAACTCCAGAACAGCCTGCTGAAGATGAAATTAAGGTAAAGTTTGTTTCCACATCAAAAAAGGAAAAATCTCAGGGCTTTTTGCAACGTTCACGGAATGCTATAATGGGAGCTGCAGATGCTGTTCGCCGAGTTGCCACTAGGGGAGCAGGAGCATTTGTAGAAGAGAACAAGAGAACAGAAGCAATGGTGCTAACTATTGATGGAATGATATGGACTGGATGTTCAAATGGCCTCCTTGTGCAGTGGGATGGAAATGGAACCCGATTACAAGATTTTACTCACCATTCTTCTACTGTTCAATGTTTCTGTACATTTGGGACTCGGATATATGTGGGATATGTGAGTGGCATTGTCCAAATATTGGATCTCGAGGGAAATTTAGTTGCAGTGTGGGTTGCTCATAATAGCCCTGTGCTAAAGTTGGCTGTTGGGAATGGCCGTATTTATAGCTTGGCTTCTCATGGAGGTATACGTGGATGGAACCTCACATCCCCAGGACCTCTTGACAGCATAATACGAGCAGACTTAGCACAAAAAGAAATAGCATATACGCGGCGACACAACTTAAAAATTTTAATTGGAACATGGAATGTTGGTCAAGGAAGAGCATCTCATGATGCACTTATGTCGTGGTTAGGTTCTGCTGTGTCGGATGTTGGCATTGTTGTTGTTGGGTTGCAAGAGGTAGAGATGGGTGCAGGTTTTCTTGCAATGTCTGCTGCTAAAGAAACTGTAAGACTGAACTTATTTCCCTTCTTGATGTTAATAGAGTTTCTGTTGTTTGCTTAGAGTATTAATTTTTTTTTCTTCGATTCATTTATATAATTTCCTGTCAAGTTAAGTTGACTGTTGACATATCAAATATATGAAAGTGAACTAGTATTTCGTTTGTCGTAAAATTGCAATCATATTAAGAAGCCATCCCAATTATCATAGAAATTCCATGTCAATACAAATCTTGAATGGCATAAATTTAGTGTTCTCCTTCCGATCCTCAAAATCATCTAATTGCAGCATGCATCTCTTCAATATTGTGCTTCTCACTCCTGCATACTATTATTGTTACTCTCTATCTCTCTCTGAACCATTCTACTTCAAGCCTAATATTTCCTCCTCAATCTGGGTAATTAATGTTTCATCTATCTTCATATTTTATTTGCTCCCCAGAATGAAACTTGTGCTGTGATTCATTGCTGAGGCTACCTCTCTTTCACACCTTTTAATTTGACATAAATTTGTGACTGGATTTGCAATGTTGAGAATTAGAATCAGTTTCAAGTCAACCAAAGATTATAAACCTTCACAATAACTTATTTCACCTTAGTTTCATTCTACTCTTTCTGCTTCTGGTCACCCTGCATATGTGCTTGTGTTTATTTTCATGATTTATCAACCATCTTATTTCCTTTGTTCTGATTGTAGGTAGGACTTGAAGGGAGCTCTATTGGGCAGTGGTGGCAAGATACTATAGGGAAGGCACTAGATGAGGGAACTGCTTTTGAACGTATGGGTTCCAGGCAACTAGCAGGCTTGCTTATATCTCTTTGGTAAGCAATTTTAATTGAGAATGAATAGTGGAGTTGTTCATCTTTTTTTTCTTTTGCAGGACACCTTAATATACCTTGTTTATCGATAATAATATTTACATTCTTATGTTATTTTAAGACTTATATTTAGTGTTCTTAAATAGGGTAAGAAAGTCTATTCGAGCACATGTTGGTGATGTCGATGCTGGAGCAGTTGCATGTGGCTTTGGACGTGCAATTGGTAATAAGGTGAATTTTCTTGCCTTTGTCGATATTCTTCAGTTCCAAAGCTTTTCATAATGTTGGTAGTAACTCTTAGTTGCAGTTGGTATTGAATGCTACTAAAGTCAATTTGTTCTTGTTACCTTTGAATTGGAATCCACGTAAAAGTTTGTCTACCTTTATTCCAAAACAGGATATTTTTTAAATAATGCACAATGTTTCCCAAACTGGACCTCGCAAATCAGGACAAGACCAACAAATAGTTGGTGTAATCCTTTTTTTTTTTGTGAAAAAAAAAAATTGTCAACATGTATTTTAAAAAAAAAAAAATTCTAACTAATTGTTTACTGAGTTAAACTAGTTGCACTGCTGAAGCAGTAAGCCAATGCTTCAGCTGCAGCTGAGATTTTAATCACTATGTCGTTGTGCGAATGACAAAAGGAATATGTTCTGACTTGGGAAATTTTATGCTTCTGTGGTGATAACGATTGCAAAAGCACAAGAGTTCAATCAACAGATTTTTTTAAGGTGACAAATTGACAACTATAACAAAATGCTGCATTTCCATAAGTTTTCACATACTAAATTCTCGTTTACTCCTCCGTTCCCAATTAAGTGTCCCAACTTCCACTTTTCTTTTGTCTCATAATAAGTGTCTCATTCTTAAATTATAACAAAATTAGATGGTGATTTTCCTTTTATACCCTTGAAATATTAATAGATAATGCACTTTGAAAATTGGACAAATATTTAAGAGAAGTTATATTAGTCATTTAATAAATAAATTATATATTTCCAATAAATAACTACCATTTCTTAATACTGTATAAAATATAAGTTTGGACACTTATTTGGGGATGGAGAGAGTATTTCATATAGAATATAAAAATTCTTGTAATTGTAATAAACCTTCAAAAAGATTTGCCATCCAATGGTACTTGATATGGAACAGAACCTTGTTTTATTTTTACGGTCTCTGGTCACTGTAAGTGTAAAAGGAATATTACAAGACACATGGTTATTACGATCCAATTGATCTCTGTCAAATATTCAGTATGGTTGGAGGCATATTGATGTACATTCAATCTGATATCCAATATAAGAGCTTGCGCTCTTATTCATCAGTGGCAGCCAAAGGAGATAGGAAATGAATTCTCAGTTTCACTTGAATTTTGTAAAAGCTCAAAAATCAAATTGTTTTCGTCCTCATTTTTCTCCCAGAAACATAAAAAATCGATATGACCTATGCAGTCATTCACTAGGTGTTCCTCAGGTTTAAGCTATGTCAGTTTTGAGACAAAACTATTTTCACCATTCCTTTTCCTCAATTTCAGTATAAAAAAAAAAAAATTTCCTCCATTTCTTATCTCCAATCCGTTTATCAAATTATGCAGTAGTTCAGAATTCAAAGGCATTTGATATAGAAATTAAAACAGTGTAGTCACTCGTGAGCAAGTAAGAAATTTAAAGATTTAATTGACTGTTTGAAGTTTTGTTCTTCTAAAATTGGTATTTTCTTCATCATAATATATTTGCTAGTCTACCTTTTATGCTTGCAGGGAGGTGTAGGTTTGAGGATCAGGGTCCTTGACAGAATAATGTGCTTTGTCAACTGTCACTTGGCAGCACATTTGGAAGCAGTGAATCGCCGCAATGCTGATTTTGATCACATTTATAGAAATATGGTCTTCAGCCGGTCATCAAATCTCTCAGCAGCTGGTATGGTGCGAGTCCTGTTTTTGTGTTGCTCTCTTGCCTTCTCCACATATTTATTTTGGCTCCTTTATATTTCTGGCTTGCCATTGGTCCTATGTATTGCAGCTGGTGTCTCAACATCCTCACAAACGCTTAAGGGTGCAAATGTAAGTATTTCATTCTCATCAATACAACCTACTATAATAATCTCTGCTCCTTAATGATCAATGACTTGAATGGCTTTGGTGTTTCCATAGGCTGTGAGTGCCAACAATGAAGACACAAAACCTGAGTTATCAGAGGCAGATATGGTTGTGTTTCTTGGTGATTTTAATTACAGGCTTTTTGGTATATCTTATGATGAAGCGAGGGATTTTGTTTCACAAAGGAGCTTTGATTGGCTCCGAGAGAAGGATCAGCTCAGAGCAGAAATGAAAGCAGGAAAAGTTTTCCAAGGAATGCGTGAAGCTCTCATCAGATTCCCTCCAACCTACAAATTTGAAAGGAATCAACCTGGTTTAGGAGGTAAAAAATTGTTTCAGAGTATCAGTTTATTTGTCCTGCGTGACATGTATATGCATATCTGAGCTTGGAACTTCCATCACACACATGCTTTGCAGGGTACGATGCTGGTGAGAAAAAGCGTATTCCTGCTTGGTGTGATAGAATAATATTTCGCGACAATAAGTCAGCTCCAAATTCTGAATGTGGATTAGAATGTCCTGTAGTAGCATCTGTTGTACAGTATGTTTCATAGTAAGTTCTTCTGATTCCCTTCCCCATTTTTCATCATTGACATTTTTTCCCATCATACCAGATATGAGGCTTGCATGGATGTAACAGAAAGTGATCATAAACCGGTTCGATGTAAGTTCTCTATCCAACTTGCACATGTTGACAGATCAGTGAGGCGACAAGGATTCGCTGAAGTTCTCAGGAATAATGAGAAAGTCAGGTGTTTAATTGAAGAATCACGTTATATTCCTGAAACCGTTGCAAGCACCAATAGCATTGTCCTTCAGAACCAGGACACATCCACTCTACGCATTACCAACAAGTGCCAGAAGGAGAAAGCTATTTTTGAAGTAATTTGTGAAGGTCTAGCCCATCCCAAGGATGATGGAGATGAAGTTGAATATCGTCCAAGAGGAGGCTTTGCCTTTCCTAGATGGCTTGAGGTAAATCTCTGTGCTTGTTAATCCTCAGTTTGCAAGAAAGAAGTTGATATACTTCTGCACTGTTGGACCTAGAAGCCAAGTATGTTACCGGACTAATCATTTACAAGTTTATTTTTATTGCATTTTTGTCAATATAGGTCACACCAACTTCTGGCATTATAAAACCTGAGCAGTTTGCAGAAATATCAGTACATCACGAAGAGTTCCATACACTGGAAGATTTGGTTGATGGCATTCCACAAAACTGGTGGAACGAAGACACGCGCGACAAGGAAGTGATTTTAGTGGTGAATATTCAAGGCAGTGGCTCAACAGAAACTAAAAGCCACAGAATCAATGTTCGCCACTGCTTCTCAGCCAAGCCGATACGCATTGACTCGAAATTGAACAATCCTAAGAAATCTCAAGGAGCGGCAGGAGCAGGAGCAGGAGCAGGAGCAGGAGGAGGTGCTGGTGCTGGCACTGGTGGAAGTGGTTCAG
Organism: Croton setiger; assembly: GCA_948099555.1. Lineage (NCBI taxonomy): Eukaryota > Viridiplantae > Streptophyta > Magnoliopsida > Malpighiales > Euphorbiaceae > Croton > Croton setiger. The sequence goes on from CANUEY010590511.1 coordinate 10,505, forward strand.
TTCAGCGATCTGAAGTCAGGCAATTAAGCAACAGTGCTTCTTCTGATGTAGGTGGTGAGGAAGTTCGAAATTCACGTAAATCATGAAATTAAACTGAAAACAGATAGATGGTATGATGCATCTTTGATATAAATGCTCATGGAACATGTCTCCCTTTTCACTCATTCCCAGACATCACAGGTTCGGTCTGTTTGATCACATGGCTTAAATTTTTTGACAATCGATTTCTGTATGATTCTTGAAAAGTGATTTCTGAAAAAGATTGCAGTGAATATGCTTCAAATCTTTCTGCTAACTTGTATCAGATCAAGACTTGGACAGTGAGTATTCTATTTTGGCTGGCTTTGAAAATTTTCTTTTCCCAAGCTACAGAAGAATCAGTAGTGATAGCCATTTTTTTAATAAGTAATGCATTTTGTACACATTGGTTTGTTCACTCAATGTATATTTGTTCTATTTGTTTCATTCTTTTTTGTATTCACCACAAATCAATATTAACAACCAGATAGACAGAATCTGAGGAAAGAAGCAAATAGTCCCAAAGAGCAAGAAAGCTAAGGCTTTTATAAATTATTAACTGTAAAGAGCATTTCTTATACATACATACATGAGATTGACAACTTTGGCCAACTTGAAAAGAATCTGAAACAGGCAGTAAATCAGAGTCAGAGAGTAAGGCCAAGTTCGTCAGCTAAGAAATTAAAAAAGCATGTGAGCATAGATTTTTCTTTAAATAGAAGTGACGATGAGCAGCTACCTTTTTAGGTAACCATGAAGGCATTAGCATTATATCACTGTTTCGCAGCATCGACAAAAATAATTGAAACACAAAGCTACTCTTAGCCATTCCATTCCTTTGCATGCTGATTTCATAGTGCATACATCCTCTTATTATATTCACTGTCCAAATGTTCTGATACCATTGACATAGAGTAGGAATGAGATCGACTCTCTTTCCTCATACTTCTCAATTTCGACTCCTCCATTCTATGCCTGACGACACAATAGCACATAGAACCAATTGTAGTGAGCATGATCGTGCCACCAACAACTGTTGCATAAATAGCGAGCCACCTATACTTCTCACCCACCACCACATATGTGAGAGAAATGAAAGCAATAGAAATGAAGAGACAAGCCATCCACATGAGTTTGTTAATAACAAATACAAGCTGCTTCTTTGCTTTTTGTTCAATCACGACCACAGATGTTTGGACCACAACAACAGCCAGAGAGAGGAACAGTGCAAGGCTGTCGAACACGAAGAACACCAAGAAAGCTGGATTTGTAGCTATATGGGCTTGCCCAAGAGATGTTCCGGCTTGTTTATCCTGCACATATTGGCCAGGAACAGTGAAAATGGCTGCAAAAGCAACTGTGGCTATGAGCACAGCAACAACTGTTGCAGAGTTTATAGCATTGTTGAGGCCACTAATGTGGAGCTTCTTCAATCTCTTGGCAATCTTCTGTACTTTGAAGCCAGTTTGACGGGTCTGTTGAAGCTGTGATTGAACATCATGTTTGATGTCACTAACAGTCTGCTTAAGTTGCTTTGCTGCATTTTGGGGTTTCCCAAGATTCTTGGAATTGACAGCCCCAGCTTCCTTTAGAACAGATATTAGTCCTGGGTTATCAAGTTTTTCTGCAATGTCAAGAGCAGTCTCTCCAGCCTTGTTAATTGCATTGATATTGATACCCTCAACTGATACTAAGCAGCGTACATTCTGCAAAAATAAATAAATAAATAAAAGCTCAATTCTTAATTGAAGTTCTAAAGCCAAAAAGACACTGGATGTACTCAAATGAATGCAGTCATCCGCATTATGGCTGATTCTGCTTTTAAATTTGGGACCTTCAGATAAAAATAAAAATAAAGAAGTCTCTCATAGCATCATGCCTCACCACAATCTATTCTTTCCTCATTTCCCAACTAAAAATAATAATAATTAATTCTGTTCTAAGCATGTCTAAAAGATATTAGCTCCTAAATCAGAAAATATATTATCCACTGCGTGAGCATGCTTCAGTTTTTTACATTGAAATCCCTGCTTCAAGAAAAACACGCCTTTGCAGCCAAACAAATAATTTTCATACGATGCCCTTAATATATTGATAAGCATTATTATTCACCAATGATAATGAAAAATCACATCAGTACCTCCCTGGCTCCTCCTCACTACGCTCCTTTATAGTCCTATTGCCTATTGCTAGATTCTCTTTTTTCACTATGGTTCTAAACCCCTTCCAAGTAGATCATAGTAATATTCTGAAACCAAATTGGAGTTTATTTCATTCTACCCATAGATTCCTCATCCTTTCGAGCAGATTATCTCTTGATTCCTCCCTGGCTCCTCCCCATTAGATATGCAAGCCAAGGGCAAGATTGCTCATTGGCATTTTGTTTTCTATATTTTTTTCTATATTCTCTCATTTGAAATTAATTATTTTCTGAAAGTGTGACATGAAAACCCTTCAACAGCACATCTCCTACATGACTATAGAGTCCATTACCATTAGCAATCGACAGAATTCTTCTTGTTTGTGTTTGTAAGAGGAAAGCAACCAATTTTGAAAAGAGAATGTAAGCAAATATACGAGCACCATGGTACTGAGCAAAACGGAAGCACAAAGAAAAAAAAAAATGGTGAAATCAGTTAGTTAAATTCTCTATTCTAGCAGTTTTCGTCTCCTATAAGCAGAAGCATTTGAACCCGACATCAACATAAAATAAACATTGGTTTTAACCAAGTTAAATATGGTTGGTGAAAATTTAAAAGAATAACTTGGAAGTGCAACTTAATATATTAATGGGGGAGAGATTGACATATTCAATGGTAGAAAGACAGAAAATAGATGACCATATGCAAAGTTTGGCCCCTGAACTTTGGACAAAAATTTGTTTGGCTCCTTAACATTTGTATTATGCCCTGAACTTTGGAAAACAAATATTTTCCAGGACTTATCATGTTACAAACAACGCATAAAGTGCATGCATGCTTACTTGGCAAAGAACCAGTGAAGGTGGTTATTTATGCCCAAATTGCCCCCTGAACTTTGGCCTAAAAACCGTTTGGCCCCCTAAGGTTTAGGGAGCACTTATTATGACGCTGAACTTGCAGAAGCAAATATCATTATGACCTTATTCAAGGTGAGGCAAAAAATATAACTAGGATCGAGTTCGAGTTTGATTCTCGGGCTTGAGCTCAACTCAATCTTGACTCAATAAGGCCAAACTTATCGGGTTCAAGCTAGAGTACGGGCTTGATAAGTAAAAGACACAATTTCATTAAAATGTACTTCCATTATATTAAACAACATATTGTCTATCATAAGCACAACAAATTACTTCTCAATTACAAACACTAACCCTAATTTTATAATCAATTATTTATTTTACAATCAATTATTAGTAAGGTCATATAGTATATGTTTCTGCAAGTTCAGGGTCATAATAGGTGCTTAACAAACCTTAGAGGCTAAACGGTTCATAGGCCAAAGTTAAGGGAGTAAATTGGACATAACTTGTCGCACTCTGACACTATTCACTCTCCTGTCCCTGGAAACATGTGCTCAGGTGCCAGCATGGCCAAGGTCATAACAGATATAGTTTGAGATAGTTCAAGGGCATAAACACAAACATTAGAAGGCCAAACAGATTTTTGCCCAAACTTCAGGGGGCAAAGTATGCATTGGGCCGAAAATAAAATGGATACATAATGGGTAGCGATTAGTGGCACTACCACATACTGTAAAACTTCTCTAATGAGATTCTTGGTCTGGCATTTTGAATAGATACAAGTAAGAAAATATTGTAACAACTAGTAAAGACAAAATGAATTATGCTTGAAAGTATTTGGTGGCAAAGACAAATCCATAACCTCAGACAAGACAGGAGGCTGCAACTTCTTGTCTTAGAACATAAGGAAACAAAAAACTAAAATTTTTGGTTCTCTTAATTTTAGAGAAGTGAGTCAAAGAGAACCGAGTCAACCGTCACAGACTAAGTCAACAATCTTATTTGCGTTAAATCAAGTGATTGGGAGGACTGAGGTTTTAGGCTACAATATTTTATCTTCTTTCTGCTTTTCTTTTTTCCTTTTTATCAGACTGTTTACTTTTGATAGATTATTGATGTTTCAAAATTGTTATATTTAACTCATTCACTGTTTACTTTTGATAGATGTTTCAAGATTGTTAGATTTAATCTCACTTAAGTCATTGCAAATCTTTTGAAATTTTTTTTTTTTTTTTTATGAATTAATTTAGCTTAAAATTGGTGTATGACAACCTCTCATGAGCGACTCTCATCCCTTGCATCTAGGCTCTCAAGAGTCAAGACCCCATTTAGAGTAACTGATGCAGGTTCACTTGTATACTATTTTCTCTTCTCTAACTAAAACTATCTAGAATTGACAAAACTAGCCAACAAGAATGAATGATACAATGCCTACTCCCGCCCCTGGCTTTGGAAGTAACAGAAGTTCAAATGTTTGTCTAATTTAAATTGAGAAGTAGAAAAGACTCGACAGAATGAATCTGGAGAGCAATGTGAATTGGATCATAGCCTAGTAACCACCCAAGACAGTATGAAGAGTTAAAACATCGTAAATGGAGGGAGTTGTTTGATGCCTTTAAAGATAAATCTTGTGCTAAGAAAGTGTAGTTGCTGTGGCAGAAGAGACAAATTATTTAAGAATAGAGTTATTGCCTAAGAGGGCTTTAATGTCTAGGAATGCTGTTAATTAATAATAAACACTGGTTTTTGAAATTGTCAGTTTCTTTTTCAATAGATGGCTTGAAGTCTTCAGTTTGTCATACCAAGGGTGTGATTTTGTAACTTCAATTCTCAAGCTGCTCCTGTTTAACTGTTCAGTGTGATAAGTCGTGATTATTTCATTCCCCTCCTTTTCTCCTAGTTCTTTATTTTCTTTTTATTCTTCTGCTCAGCTGAAACAGCTAATCTACTTCTCTCCATGAAAGAGACAAATTTTAATAACAATATTCATCCAAGATGCAGTTTATAGTGAAATGTCAAACAGAAGCAGAAGTGTGATGCACTTACATGTTGTACATAAGAAATGTCATTATTTCCAGAAAAATCCCAGTGCTTCGAAATTTCTTATCTATTGCTTAATTTGTTTCCACTTGCTCCCTCTCATGCAGTAACTCTAGCTAATATAGTTATACCCGTGGAAGAAAATTCAAGCAAACTGAATACCCAAAGTACCAGTACTTTGGTAATAAGTTTGCACATAATTTTCATGAGAACTTTGTTTTGCCTGCAAAACTATTCCAAATTTATAATGGCAACCAGAAATCAGATCTGATCTTTTTCCTTGTGCCACATGAGTAATATCAACTTAACATGCCCTGACCTCAGTCTTTGGGATCAGCCACATGGATATGACTCTTACTTTATACAACATACTAAGAACAACCTCCAGTCTTTAAATGGCATTGGAACTCCTATAGAAAATAAACTTAGATGGAGAGCAAGCCCACTATATGAGCATCATAAGAATTTGAACTATTCTCACTAAGTAACACTCAAAACTCGTTGCCTCTCTAAGATGAGATTTTATAATGAAGGTAAAGCATAAAGCATTGACAAAGTTATGAGTGTTAACTTTTCAAAGTAGGGTTGAGTGTGTAGTTAAATAAACAATATGCCAGTTTTCATTTTAACTAGTTACCTTTAATAGATTTCAAGTATGAGTAGTGAAATTTCTTGATGGACTGGAAAGAGACAAATTTAACTCAAAGGAAATATTTAGCAGTGGTTAAGACTTCATAAGCATGAAAGTTAACATGAAAGGAGAATTATACCTGGGTGCGGCATTTTGCTGTGGCAATATGCAATGCTGTGTTTCCTTTATTATCTTCCAAACACACAACAGAAGGATCAGGTTTTACTAATTCTAGCACAATTTCCGCATTCTGACCTTTGACAGCCATGTGCAATGCAGTTTGTCCTTTTTTATCAGTCCTATGGCCAGTACTTGGATCATGATTCAGTATGGATCTTACAACTTCCAAGTGCCCCATCCTTGCAGCAGAATGAAGAGCAGTCTTACCATTGTTCCTGGCAATTTTAACTAGATTTGAATCTGTCTCCAAAAGGAGATTGACCACATCAATGTGACCTTGAGTGGCAGCTGTATGTAAAGCAGTTGTACAATTCAAATCTGTGGTCATGGCCAAGTTGGGGAAAGCATGTAAAAGTTCCTTCAACACCTCTGCAAGATTTTGAAGATAAAATACATTCAGAAATGACGACAAAAATAAAAAATTCAAATAAAAGTTGAAGAATTGGACTATTTATCTTATATCGCAGATAAAAAAAAAGGAGAAAGCAAGCTAGTGATTTGCCTGAACATAATACATCTCATTACAGTACAGTCAGTCTAAGAAAAATGTGTGGTGGGTTGAAAGTAGTCGTAAGACTACAGTGAAATTCTATGGCAAAGAATATGGTCCTAGAAATGGGAAAAGGAGATTCATATAACAGTGGATTATGCTTTGCCAAGTTGAATCTAACAATGCTAATGCAGACCAGCTATTTCCTGAGAAATGATTTAACTTTTTATCCAAGCAACAAGAATACGAAACAATAAAACAATGTAAGATAAGCAGCAGCAGCAGATGAATTCCAGTGATATATAACATCAAGCTAATGAGTAACCGTAATTATCAAGTGAAAGAAACTAGTATAAAAGAAGTTCATGAACACATGCTAAAAACATCCATGCTTTTCGATTTCGGGTACTGGCAGGGAATTAACAGCGATTCCCATGTAGATCATCCAGTCTTAATGTATTATGAAGGTAAATAATAAGAAATAGATAACAAGCAAACAACTAAGGGTTCGACTGGCATTGTTGTTTGAATTGTTGCTGAGTAAAGTATCATGTTAGAAGCATTGATCAGAGGTCATTAAAGTTTACATTTAAGGCGACCCTAACATGCTTTAGTCATAGATTAACACTCCCAAAAGATTTTTCCAATAAATACAAAATGGGGGTTTTCTAGAAGACAGCTTCAACCTCAAGGAGTCTCATATCTTTTGGAGCTTCAACAACAATGAATACTAATGAACAAAATTGGTTACATTACGCAAACTCATATTCAGTTCTTACCCAAATGCCCTTGCTTTGCTGCAACATGGAAGGGGTCGAATCCATTCCTAGCTGTGATAGATGCCATCTCCAAGTCCATATATACCAGCATCTCAACAACCACTCCAACATTCCCATTCTCTGCTGCTGCATAGAGGGGAGTTTCTCCTTCTTGATTTTGAACTGTCAACAAAACTTTTGCATCATTACCTTCACAATTCTGAAGAATCTCTCTAATTCTGCACAGATTCCCTGCTCGAGCTGCCAAATGAATCTGCGAGTCACCTCGCTTTCCAGGTGATTCCTTGTTCTTCTTTTTCTCCCCACTACCAATAAAACTGAGCTGCCGCTCCACCACTGTACGAAAACTCTTCTGTTTCTCCATAAACCCACGAAAACTTTTCTGCTTCTCAAGCGCTCCCCGAAAACTAGGGTGTCTTTCCATCACTCCCCGAGGCGTGGACTGATTTTCATTTCCCCCACGAAAACTGGGGTGTTTTTCAATTAATTTCTGTTTAAAACTTACCTGTTTCTCTACCGTTCTTCCCTTAAAACTGTTCTGTTTCTCCATGATAATTGAGAAATCCTCACTGAATTATCAATAAAACTCCACAAAGAAGTCTCTTCCTCCCAAGTCTCTGAATTAGAAAACCCAGAAACTATCTATATAACTGATAATAAGTACATCAAAACAAGATGTATATACCATCTTATACAAATGAAATCTTGATTCCTGGATTTGAAAGACAAGAACTTGTTGCTAATTCAAAAGAATGAAATGGGCGAGCAGATTTATCCATCCTAACAAATAACAACTCCTATACTTGAAACTCACTTACCAAACCTAAAAAAGAAAGAGTCGCAACCCATCTCAATACTAACTCAGATTTCCAAAATTTTCCTTCTCAGACAAAACAAAGGAGTATCACAGGCCGATTTCAGTACTCGCTAGCCGACAATCAATCAAAAACAAAACCCAATTGACAGCTACAGAAAACCAAACGGAATCCTAAACCAGGAAAATGGAAAGTCTAATACCTGAAAATGAACTCAAAAACATTAATTGCGAGAAACTCCCATCCTCAAACATTCCCCTGAATATAGAATTTGTAGAGTAACCCAAAAATCATAACTTCTCTTTGCAAATTTGCAGAAGCTGACAATCGCAAACAAATCAGCAACCACCACCACCACTGCTGCTGTACTTTTGTATAAAAAAGCAAAATTCTTTTACCTTTTCATTACTATTGAAGATGGATGGGCTTGAAGAGGAATCTTTAACAAATAATCATTCATCATTTCTTTCAACTTAAATGATTAATTAGATTAAATTAAATAAAAGAGAGCTATACACACCCACCATATGCAACCCATCCATCAAAAACAAAGACAAAAGATATATATATCAATCAATTAAAGTTATTTTAGAGATAGGTCCTTTTTTAAAATTAAAAAAAAAAAAAATTGTCAGTATAGTAATCTATATGTTAGATTACTGTTGTAAATGCTAATCATGATTTGTCAAGTTTAGAGTCAAAGCGTCAAATATCAGCAAAATTTCCTTTTCAAAGCATATACACTTTAAATGATTTTATACTAAAATTTTCTTAATTGGATTTTTTTTTCTTCTGACGTACTGAACTGATTTGTTTTTTATGAGTATCTATTAGGTAAAAAGCAAAAATATGGAACGATAATTTTATTTTTTCGGTTTTTTATATTCAAATTCTAATTTTATTTTAACTCCCATGTCATTACTTGTCATAAGTTTCATTTTTAATCTCAAATTTTGAGTTAATTTATAGTTATGTCTTAAGGTAATTTTACTATAATTTTAGATTTTCATTTGGATTACAAACTTTATTAATTAATTTCTAATGAAACCCTTATTTATTTAGAAAATATTTAATAAGCTTTAATAATATTTGTACCTAATTGTTAAAAAAAAAATAGTATTTGTACCTTGAATTTTTAGACTGCCACAATTTACCATATTTTTCAACCACTGGTATTTGCATAATAGTTGGGATGATTTTACAGTATTTTTTGACCAAGAATTAATTTGAAAAACGCTTCATAAACTTGTACTTGATGTCCAATTTACCCATTATTTAGTTTTTCATTTGCAAATAAATACAATATGTGTAAAATAACTAAATTTAAATACAAATTCATCTTTTATTTGTCTTCAAACATGAAACGGAAAAGTGGACTTACAAATCATGGCAAAATATAGGGACGGAGAAAAATATTAATCAAAAATCAAAGACGAAATAGTAAATTTCCCAAAACAAATTGAAGGAAAAAAAAAATAAATAATAAAATATACTCTTCAATTTCCAATTTAAAATAATAAAAAGAAAAAAAGAAAAAAACAGCATCCTAGATTTTTATTTTCACCACAGGCATTTGTATTACATTAGGAAAAAGATGCAATAAACCTACCCATAAACACAGCAAAAGCAGAATCTAAAAGAGAAAGAACAGTAAGTTTGATAATACGGTAAATATTTTTTACTAGTAAAAAACTACCCTTCCCGAAACCAATTGCCAATGTGTGCTACCGACGGGAATGACTTACCTTTTTTTTACAAACACCTTGAAAATGGAAATGATTAAATAACCTAAAATTATTAAAATATCAGAATTTGATTGGATTGGTATACACCAAATTTTACTACACTACACATTGTTTTCGGGTTTACCAAAAATATTTGAGTTAATTATAATTTAGCTCCTGAATTACACAAATTACTCTTTATATTTTCAATATTATATCTTTTTGTTCCTATCTTTTTTCTTTATTTGATAATTTAGTCTCTGAATGTGATAATTTACTAAATATATGTATTTACTGTATATTGTATATTTTATTTTAGAGATCATTTTATATTAAATTTGATTTTGCAATCTAATTTTAAGCGTGCAACTGGTAGGCCTAAGAAGCGTCGTATGTCATTTATCAAAGAGAATGATGGAAAGAAATCAATTAAGTTTGGGAAGTGCAAAAAGTTTGGTAAAAATAAACGGTCATAGAAAAGTAGTTAAAGATTATATCTCAGATCACAATATTTATTTTTTATACTCATTGTTCAATACTTATATTTTTCATGTGGTATATTTGTTTTGGTATATATACATATTTACCTACTGTTCTTGGATTTTTATAAATTTAAAGACTTACAGTTACTATTACTATTTATATTTTCTAATGTGTGTTTTATATGCATTACCAACATAGATTACGGGTAAATGAATGTATTTTCTCAGGTGTTTGGAAAAATACATGTATTTTCTAATTTGTTCTAAGAAAATACATCTATTTACGAACATAGGTCGATGGTAAATACATATATTTTCTAATGTATTTTTGCAAATACATGTATTTGCAAAAATAGATTACAGTCTTCAAGTACATTTGCAAATTTAATCTATAGAAAATCTATCCATATTTACTTTTATATGTGCCATCAATGAACGAAAAGATAAAAAGTCACTAAATTTAAAACTAGTGCCACAATCAAAAGCATTTCTAGTAAATACATATATTTTTTAATGTGCACTTAGAAAATACATGTATTTACGAACATATATTACTAGTAATACATGTATTTTCTAATGTGTATTTGAAAATACATGTATTTACGAACATAGATTACAATCACAGTCTTCAAATACATTTTTGCAAATTCAATTTGTATGTCATCAATGAACGAAACAATAAAGAGTCACTAACTAAATTTAAAACTAATACCACAATCAAAAGCGTTTCTGGTAAATACATGTATTTTCTAATGTGCATTCAGAAAATACATGTATTTACGAACATATATGACTAGTAAATACATATATTTTCTAATATATATTTGAAAATACATGTATTTATGAACATAGATTACAGTTTTCAAGTACACTTTTGCAAATTCAATCTGTAGAAAAGCTAAGGAAATAAACTTTAGGCTGTTTTCTGAAGTTTCCACAGCTGGCAAATACGCCAACACCCTCAATGCTCTTGTTGGAAAATCCTTATACTTTATCTTGAGAAATAATCCAAATGGGCTTTTTTTGAATGGCTGAAACTAAGATTCCGTCAGCTTTTTTTTTTTTTTTTTTTTCATCCATTGTGGTTAAAAGACATTGATGACTGATTTTGATGGTGTTATTTCATGTATTTTTGGATTTTGCTAAGACTGGAACCTGAGTATATATATATATATATATATATATATATATA
>CANUEY010590616.1:0-14098 GCA_948099555.1 Croton setiger
CCAAAAATGGGAATTGGAGAGTAACAACCTGTAACAGAAAAGGAAAAAGGAGAGAAGAGAGTGGAGAGGAGCGTAGGCAGTTGGTTGGAGGTCGTACAAGCCCCAGCCAGTGAAGACGAAGGCGGACACGTGGATAGGAACGACTGGAGAGAGCTATTCCTATAAGAGAAGGAGCGTTCGAGAGAAGTTAGGGGAGGATTCTGGAAAACGAAGATTGGATTCTACAAAAAGGAACATCCAGGAACTTTTCAATTTGCTGGAAATTCCGTAGTAACATTTGATTTTGGGGAATCACTTTCTTTCGATTCTGTATTCCATATTTCAATTCTGAATTCAAAATTAATTTGAATTACAAGATTGAAATTTCTTAAAATTTCTTTGTATTTTCTTTTCTGAAATTGAACGAAGTTGTATTTTACTGTCTGGAATTGAACGAAGCTGTAAGCAAGTTTCTGGACTTTGATAAAGAACGTTTGACAGAATTTGAGGTACCTTTAAACTTTATCTTCTTGTTTTCATTTCAATTTTAATCTAATATGATTGGAACAGTCTGGGAACCAGACTGAGTTTTTGTTAATTTTCTGTTGTTTGAATGTTTTGATTATTTCTGGTTCTGAATTTATTTTTGAATGATGTATTGATTGATGTGAATAAGTAGATTAGCATAATGTCCGTTTTACTTTACAGTTCTTGTTGATAATCTGATTTTCTTCTTTATATGGATTATCTGCTTGCTGAGCATTCTAGATCAAAACATAAAGGCATGAATACTTGTTTTTTTGAAATGTTGTTTCTGAAGGTTGCTCAAACCAATGATCTAAAACCTTTTGTTTATCAAAATGTAAGTTTATCATTCTGGATTTGTTTGTAGCTAAAGTCTCTGCATATTAAGTTTGCTGATCTTATTTTAGGCAGAACCATGTTCACAGAATGTATGAGCTATTTACAGTATTTTTATGTGCACAGCTTACATAACTTGCCCCATCTTCCCAAATACTTCATGCATCAAAGTATGTCCATATCTCTATAATTCCACTTCATGTTCATCATGTTTCTGGATCAAGAGGAATGTAAGTTGGGGTTCAGATCTAGAATCTCATGCATTTAAGTTCATTCTAGCTTGCATAAACATAAATCATGTTTAGGTTCTAGTTGATGAATAGAATGTCAAGTCACTGTTCTTCTCTGGGTTTCACAAACTGTTTTGCATGTGATAATAGTTCATTGTTACAATCATAATTGAATAGGTTCATATATGCATTTTATTCCCAAAAATTTCATGGTTTAATACCTAGCTGTTAAATTCATTTTAGATCTAGACTATTAGTTCATGAAAGATGTCCATTCTGTTCGGTTTGGTTAGTATTCTGTTCTAATTGGTTTTTAGAGATCCTGTTTATATAAGAAGGTCATTGTTGACGCTCAATTTTTGACCCCAAAATTTAAAAGAAAAATATTCAAATTAAAATATATATTTGTCTTATTTTAATTTTAGTTTCTTTTTATTTTAAAAAAAAAATGAGAAAAAGAAAAAATATATTAGAAAAAAAAAGAGAGAAGAAGAGGAAAAAATTAAAAAAAGAGAGAAAAAAAAAGGAAGAAAAATGAATTAAATTGAAGAAAAGGGTTTAATTGAAGAAAAGGAAAAGAAATGGGAAAAATTGAAAATTAAAATAGGGAAGGAAGGATTTAATTGAAAGAGAAATAAAAGTTTAGGGGGTCAAAAGAAGAAAGGAAAAGTAAAGTTATAATTTTGAATCTTACCTGATCGGTTCGATTCGGAATTATAATTCTGTCTTTTAAAAAAATGTTGTCGTTTTGTTTATAAGTAAAAAAAAAATAATAATAAAAGAAAAAGAAAATCGAGAGAAAGGAACACGAAGGCTTCGGACCGAAAACAGAAACAGAAGCCTTAAGAACTGAAGAACAGAAACCACGATGAAGATAGAAGAGGAACTAAAGATGGAGGCAGCCAGAGGAAGATGACAATGAAGGTAGGAGACAAGTGCAACAAATCAAACTGGGAGCGATAGCAGAGGATTACTCCAAGGCGTAACAGAATGCTACGTTGGGACGCTAGAGAAAAAAGAAAGAAAGAGGAGAAGGCTTACGAAAGAGATCCAGGAACGAGGAGATAAAAGCAAAGCCAGAGCATTCCAGAAGGAGGAGGTCCAGAGAGAGCATTCTAGAGAGCAATTGAAAATCTGTAAGCGATTTTGAAATGTTTTCTGTAAGTTAGAATTCTAGGGTTTATTTTCGGAAATTGGGGATTTAGGGATTTCAATTCCAATCTCCCATTTTCTTCTGATTTTAATCAATTCACATATCAAAATCAATTTGATATCGTGAATCGATTTTGAATGTAAACACAATTTCTTCTTTCAATTGTAAAAAGATATTGCTGTAAAGACATTCAGAGTTTCAATTGAAATCAATTCTGAGGATTCTAATTTGAGGTATTTCTTCTGTCTCTTATTTTCATTCTTCTGAATTTCTATTAATGAATATGATGGATGAATATATTAGGGAACCAGATTGAATTACATTTTTCTATCTGTTTTCTGTTTTTGGTTCTGAAATTGTGATGTTGAGATTGATTTGGGATCCTGGTTAGATTTATCATTTTTCTAGCATGAATGGTTATTGCCATGTTTCTATTTTTGAGATTATTTTATATATATATATATGTTTTAGATACTTCAATCCATTTTGATTTTCAATTAAGTGCAAGTTATTACCTGGATTTAGTGATGAGTCTAAATAGATTGTTATTTCATTATTCTTAAATTCTGCCTAGAAACTGTTTATTGTTATATATTCTTGTTGCTTGTTTTGGCATTTGTTATTTGCTTCTGTTTCTGCCAAGATTCTGCTAACTGATTGGGTTACATATATTATTGAAAAACATTTAGGTTTCTGAATCAATGTTGATTCTGTTGTGGCTATATGTTTGATTGGTTTATTCTGTACCCATGCCTACTTCTACATATGTTACCTCTTTGTTCAGAAACAGAATTGCATGGAATTTGTTGTTGCTTCTGATCTCATTGCGTTCCTATCCCAATTGGGTCTGTCATTAGTTGCCACTGTGTCCCTTGTTGTCTTGATGATCTAATATACAAAGTCTGTTCTCTCATTTCTTCACCAACAGTCAGCATACATCCTATGATTATCATTGAGCATGTTTTCATGTTAAGTATAAAATTGTCCACAATCTGTCGTCGTTAAAAGCTAAGTTAAATTGCCATCCCTCTTATGAATGTATGAGAACTCTCACAGAGTTTATAAGAACTGTTTTGGGTGTTGATGATCCAATATGGATTATAAACTGGAATAGTTATGCATGTTTGTTAAATTTGATTGATAACAATACATTCAGATTCAGTTTGTTAGATCATTCATGTTGATTTTATTACTTCTGCCATTTTGCTAGTATAAGTCATAAACATGCTTGATGATGATGGTTATATAATTTGGGATTGAAATGTCAGAATAAAGATCATTGTTGATTTGATTTGGTATTTTTCAAGTGTTGAAGGACTATTATGCAAAATTGTATTTGGGTGGACTGTTTTAACATGTTTGACAGATTGTGGGGCAGATTTATAATTTTCATAAAGTATAGGGACCAAATTGAACTTTAACATAATTAATCTCAAATTGTTATTTTGGCATGTTATGAATGTTTTGTGGGTTGTTTGGACTTAATTGGCATGTTTCATGGTGATTTAAATGATTTTTCCAAATTGGGGCAGTTTGGTAATTTCACAAAATATAGGGACTAAAATGTAATTTTTCTTTATTTGCTTTCAATGTTGATTTTTGCATGTGTAGATGATTATTTGCTTGATTTGGCATATTTTATGCTTTGAATGAATGATTTTCATATTTAGGGACCTATATGTAATTTTTCTAAAGTTTAAGGACCATTTTGTAATTTTTCACAAATGTTTAGATTTTCATAATTTGGGTTAATTGGGTTTGATTTGGGATTTTAAAGGGTAGAATGTAATTAATTAGGTTCGGTTTGTAATTATTTTCTCCAAATCGGAGAAAGAATAATTTAGTTTAGGGTTTGTTTGTTTATTTTCCGCACTTTAATTTCTGTATTTTAATTGCTTCTTATGTTTGATTTTATTTTCGCAAATGACTGATAATCGCCATAATTAGGAACATCGTTAGTTTAATCATAAAATAAATTTTTATTTAAAACTTAAAAATTGGAAGGAAAAACAAACCAGAGGCCGGTTTTTACCGGGCGGCGGTTTAATTACAATTTAAACCGTCGTACCCAACTCCCTTACCCGAATCTCTGAAAAATTGACCAGTTGCCTTTAAAATAAAAACGGAGTCATTTTTAAAATAAAATATTTGGTTTTTCCCAAACTTCGGGTTGCGACTCTCTTTAAAATATTTTTAAGACCGACTAGTTTCGGCACCTCCCAAAACTTTAAAAAATATTTTGTCAACAGTCATGTTAAGGCAGGTATCATGTGTTGTTCATCTTATTCTGCATTCTTGTTTAAACCTTCTTTTGGCTGCATTATTGTTATGTTCCAGAAAACTCTTGAATATTGTTTATATATGACATTAATGGGAACATTCTGATTTGTTTTGATGTCATCTTGAGTTGATAAAGCTACATTCATCCCTGTTCAGAAACTGTTGAAACTGTTTTAAGGCAAAGTCCTTTTTGTTGAACATGAACTTGTGCAGTCTAGTATTCATACCTTAAAATTTTAGATTTAACAGCATGTACACAGGATCTAATCTGTTTTGATTTAAATTGAATGATGTGCTGGTATTGGGGAATAAATCTATATGATTTGAGGGCAGAAACAGTAAGGGAAAATCTGGAAGGAGCAGATTGGGAATAGGAATAAGTTTAAGGGCAGTTTGGTAATTTTACCAAAATTAGGGTATTAAAATGAAATTTTAACATGTTTTATTCTATTGTTTGCTGGAATTGCATAATATATTTGTTTTTGCATAATGATTGTGATTCAGAATGATAAGAATGAATGTTTCTAGTCTTGAGTGGTAATTTTGTAATTTTTCAAAGTTTGGGGGTTAAAATGAAAATTTTCAATTCTTGCCCATTTAATGATGAATTGTATGATTGAATTAATGTTTACTCAAATTGGTGTGTTTCATGGTTTGAATGGATGAATTTTCTTTATTTTGGACCTAATTGTAATTTTTATAATTTTGTGGACCATTTTGTAATTTTCCTCTTTGATGTTTGTTTAGGTTAATTTTTGGGTTTAATTTGGGTTGATTAAGGGTAGATAGTAATTAATAGGAAGTCGGTTTGTAATTAGTTTTCTTAGGTTTTAATTTCCGCAATTTAATCGCTTTCTGTTTTGTGTTTTGCGCGAACATTAGTAATCACTGCTTAAGAACATCGATTAGCATTTTTCAAAACAACAATTGACTTGACTTAAATTTGGAAAACGATTTCGGTTTGAGAGGCCGGTTTTTAAACCGGGCGTTAGTCGAAATGTAATTTCGGCTAACGTACCCAACCCTCTTACCCGGAATCTGGTTTTGACCAATGCTTTATCCTTAACAAAAACGGAGTCAACTTTATTTTCTTAATTAATTTGGTTTTTCAAAAACCGGTATCCCGACAGGTGGCAACTCTAATTTTAAGACCAACTAGTTCGGCAACCATCCAAAATGTTTTGTCACTCTTTTTCAAAAGTTTAAATTTATTTTTCGGTTTTTCATAAAATCGGAAAAGTCGACCGCAAGTCGGGATGTCATCACTAAGTCCGGGAAAACTTATCCTTCAGTGCCTGCTTGGGAAAGTCCAGTGGCCAATGGTATTTTCGGTTTGGGATATGAGCTAACAAAAGAAGACCTAATGGAGATGGACCTTAAACCTCAAGAACCCCTGGTTCACCCAAAAGGAATATTACAATGCATCCCTACTTCAGAACCCTCAATGGCTATTTTGTCAAACCGAGAACAACAATTCCTTATTGTGGTTTCCAAGAGCCTTTCTACTGCCTTAAAGCCCAAAAGATGCTACCAGGAATAGAAATTTTTGCTGATGTGCTAAAAGAAGAAGATCCATTCATCCAACATATGGAAGATTTTATGCAACCTAGTCTCTTTGATGAAGTTGCGATGATTTCAAACTCTGAATGACTCCCGTATCCAGTCTATCTGATCAAGTCGGTTCAATAACCTTTGGCCAATTAGTATACTGAGAAGGAACAACCTATTGTCCAACCCATTGTCAATCCAAACCCGCAGTCTACCTTTATACAACTCGAGTCAGAACTTAGTCCCCCTGAGTCTGGTCCAACAATATGTATATTCTTGAGGATAATTTCCTCTCTCTCAATAATAATACTCCAATTTTTTATTACCTCATTTGTCAATCTTCCCAAGAACATTCTGGTAAAAATAAAGGAAAAATAGAAATAGAAGAAACAAAAGAACAAACAATAATTGGCAAAGAAAATGAATATACATATTGTTGACGTTTAATTTTGCCCCAAAAAGTACCGATGATGATAAAATGCCTAACGCTCGAAGAGATCTCCAGAAGTTCCAAAACATCTCAATTCTTTTCTGCTCTCAGAATATTTTAAGTTCTTTCTTGCTCCCGAAGTATTTTAATGTTTTTAATCAATTCAAAAATTCCTCTTCTTTCAAAAATATATTTTAGTCTTTTTATTTTAATTTTTGGTTTTTTTTTTTTTTAAAAAAAAAGAAGAAAGGAAAAGAATAAGAAATTTTAATTTCAATTTAATTGTCATTTTGTTGCATTTTAGTTTTAATTTTTTTTTAATTTAATTTTTAATTTTAGTTTCTAAAGAAAAATAAAATTAGTGAAGAAAAGGGAAGAAATTTGGAGAAAATAGGAGAAAAGGGTGAAATTGAAGAAGAATAAAAGAAGTTAGGAAAATTAGAAAGGAAAAGAAAGGAAAGAAGGCATAATTGTACACGGGATTAAAGTTGAGGGGGTAGAAATAAGATTCTGAGAAGTGCAGGGATGGGAAGCAGAAGATCTGGAAGTAGGGAGCCAAAACGCCGCGTTTTAGTGTGAAACACTGCGTTTCACACCGAAACGCAGCAGTGTGATGTCTTTATACTAAAACGGAACGCATAAAAGGGGAAATTAGGAATTGGAAATTTGAAAATAAAAATTGAGAGTACAATCAAGAAGCAGAGATGTGAACCCTTACCGGAGGTGCGCCCTTCGACTTCCGCGGTCGAAAATGGAGTTTATCGACGTCCGTGGTCGAAAATGGAGTTTATCGACGTCCGTGGTCGAAAATGGAGTTTATCAACATCCGTGGTCGAAAAGTGTGAAATTTAGGCCTAGTGGCCGAAAAAGGAGTTTTATGACTTCCGTGGTAAAAAATATGATTTGATTGGTCTAGTGACCGAAAAAATGAGTTTTATGACTTCCGTGGTAAAAAATGTGATTTTGTTTGATTTCCGTTGGGGGAGGGCGGCCGGGGCTGCATTGGAGGGCGGCCTGGGCTGCCTCCAGAGGGCGGCCTGGGCTACCTCCAGAGGGCGGCCTGGGCTGCCTTGGAGGGCGGCCAGGGGCGCCTTCCTTAGGCGGCCAGGGCTGCCTTTCCTCCGCAACTCGTGCATTTTTCGTTCCGGAGCCTTTTCGGGACGTTCCGGGACTCCGAAGGCTATTTCGAGGGCATTTTTGTGACCGTCGTAAAATCCGGACATTTCAAGTACCATGAAGGCATACTTCCGATGCTGTTTTACGAAAATGTTCGACGCGACTGTTTGCGGTCTGTGGAAAATCATTTTCCGGGCCTCAAAATTTGAGTATTCACAGTTGCCCCCCACTGGGCGACATAAATAAGATTTATGGAGCTCAGTGGTGTTTTGTATCGTGAATTTTGAGGTCGGAGTTTGGCCGCGTGGGGAAGACCCGCGTTTTGGGATTTTGCCTATAAATAGGGGAGGGGAGGTGGCATTTCTCTTCATATTCCACTCACCACTCTCTCATTTTGCTCTCTTGAAATTTCTCTTAGGCCCTCTCAAGTTTTCTTTTGAAAATTATTATGAAGAAATCATGGAAGAAATGCTTTTGTTTGGTTTTTTCGACCTTCGATCCGGGAATCACCTTTGGAAGATAATCCCCTAGGTACGAGAGGCGTAGGAAAAAGCTTGCCCTGTTGGAATCCATCGTCCTCAGGAAAAGGTATGGATTTGATCTTGGCATACAGACTAGGCCAAGATGTTGGAGTGTCTGTACTCTAAGATCTCATCCTGGCTAAATGCTGCAATCGCCACCAGGTTTCTGAATGGCATTGGTTGGAATTGCAGCTAAAGTTTTGGAAATGTTCCAAAACCTTGAAGCAGCCCCGGAGGCCAAGATTATAAATTTTGATTTTTAATCTTCCTTTGTAATGCTAGTAGCAAAATAGGAAAATCAAAATCGATGTAATGGAATTTTGTTTATTAATAAAACTTAAGATTTTTGAGAAATTGTTCTTTATTGTTAATTTTATGCTTTAATCTTGAAAATGATTCAAATTATGGACTAATTTTGAATGAAAACTTCAATTTTGGAAGAAATTTTGAAAAAAATGAAAATAGGAAAAGATCCACAAATTAGGAAGGGAATCAACCTAATTGGGATGGGATTTTGCTGTTTTAAAAGCAAAAATCCGCGCGGAGGGCGGCTAGGGCTGCCCTTGGAGGGCGGCCTGGGCTGCCTCCTCAGGGCGGCCTGGGGTGCCGTGGAAGGCGGCCAGGGGCGCTGTGGAGGGCGGCTTGGAGCGCCCCGACCTCTGTTTTTCTATAAATAAAGTTTTCTTCATTCTTTCTCAACACCACCTCAATTTGTGTGCGAGAAAAGCCAATTTCAGGCTTGAAAATCCCTATTTTTCGTAGAGAATGAATCCATACTTCAACCATGTTATGCATAATTGGACAAAGAGTCATTTGAAGGTGGAAAGGATTAATTTGCAGCAATATGGTGTGTCTACTATTACTACCCTAAAGGGAATAGTAATAGATTGGGATTTTCTCCATGATTGCATTAGGTTATGGGATCCTGATGCGCACGTTTTCAGGTTCGGTGCTATGATGGAAGAGATGTATCCTCTCTTTGAGGAATTTTGTGTAATTATTGGGTGTGATTCGAATGGTCCTTTGGTAAAGCTAGAGGTCAGGGTAGGCTATTTAGGCTCTTTTGAAACCCTTTTCCACTTTTCAAGGGCACAATCACGGAGAATGATTGTGGATAGTCAGAAAGTGATTTTGCCATTTTTGATTGATGAATTTCTGGAAGCTAATCCTGAGAATCTAGAACAAATGAGGCTTAGGATGCATGCCTTTGTGTTCTGCTTTTTGACTGGTTTTTTGTTTAGCAAAGAGCTAGGATTTGGAGACCTTCGATTTTGCCCCTTGGTTAGGCAAATGGTGGAGATGAGCTGCATTGGTGGCATTATGCTGATAGAAATCCCGCAGAGTTTAGACAAAGTGGACTTGAGTTTTAATGACAAAATTGTTTCTTCAATTGGTTTTTTCGAATAGAATGGATCTTTTTGTAGGTTTGCTTTCTCCAAGTGTTCAAACTTTTCTTGAATACCGACTCAGTTTGTCTCTCAGGCATGGCCAATTGAGAATCTGAGAAGGAACATTCTATTGAGTAGGCTAGAAGGATAGACACAAAATTTTTTCGACGACAATGAAGTTCTTGGTAAAGAGATCAAACTGACTCTTAAGGTGGCGGAGTTAAAAGATGACACAGAATCTAAGGGAGACGCGAAGGACGTTGCCCCTAGTAATGAGTTAGAGGCCTAGACCTTTAGGTTGACTCGATTTTTTCAATTTTGACTTTTGACTTTTATGAATTTTGTTTTTAAATGTTGACTCTCGGGTTTTGACCCGAATTTTGGAATTTTGGACTTAAGGACTTTTCTTCCCAAGTATGATTTGGTTTTTTTTTTTAGCTCTAACTTTTGCCTAAGTCGCCCTTTCGGGTTTTCAACTTAGCGAGCTACCCATTTTTGCTTAAGCCGCCCTTTCTGGTTTGACTTAGCAGGCTTTTATTTTTCTTTATTTGCTCTATTTTTTTTTGCCTAAGCCGCCCTTTTCGCGTTTTCAGCTTAGCAAGCCTTTTTCCTTCTCTCTCTTTTTTTTTTTTTAATTGGCAAAGAAATTGAGATGAAAATTGAAATTTAATTAATTTTGAACCAAGACCGAAGGGGTCGCCTACGTATCTCCATAATACAATTTTTCTTTTCTTTTCTTTACAAATGGAGAATCAGGTTCACGTAGTTCTGTTACAATGCATGTGATTTATACATAGTATCTTTTTAATTGATCTAAATTGCATGGGTTTATGAACTCCAAACCATCTAGATCTGCTAGGATGACTGCTCCGCCGGAGAGAATTTTCTTTAGAAGATAAGGTCCTGCCCAATGAGGGCGGAACTTTCCACGGGGATCTATGACTGGTGCTTTGATTTCTTTAAGGACTAAACAGCCTTCTTCCAAGTTTCGATCTTTGACTTTCTTGTTGAAATGTCAAGCCATTCGCCTTTGATAACTCTGAATCTGATGCAAAGCTTGTAGTGTTCTTTCATCTAGACCCAGGAGTTGGTGATGATAATTGCCAATCCAATCGGCCTTACTGATCTGGCTTTCTTGGATGATTCTGGCTGAATGAACTTCGAGTTCAATGAGGAGTACCGCTTCCATTCCATATACCAAGGAATACGATGTTGCCCCAGTTGGTATTCGGATGGCAGTTCTGTAACACCATAAGGCATAAGGTAACTGTTCATGCCAACTTTTGTGATTTTGAACCATTTTCTGAAGAATAACTTTAATGGACTTATTTGCAGCTTCCACAACCCCGTTTGTCTGAGGTCTGTAAGGAGAGGACTTATGGTGCTGGATTCTCTTTTCCTTTAGGAGACTTGCAAATTCCTTTTGGAAATGAGTTCCATTATCTGTGATGACTTCAAAAGGTGTTCCATAACGACATAAGATGTTGGTACGAATCAATTGTGCTGCCTTTTTGGCATTCAAGACTGAGTAAGAGGCCGCTTCAACCCATTTTGTGAAGTAATCTGATGACATTCCGACTTCGGACTTTTCCGATTTTAAGAAAAACCGAAAAAATAAATTTAACTTTGAAAAAGAGTGACAAAACATTTTTTTGATGGTGCCAAACTAGTCGGTCTTAAAATTCGTTTTTAGAGTCGCCACCCATCGGGATACCGATTTTAGAAAAACCAAATTAATTTTGAAAAAAGTAAAGTTGACTCCGTTTTTTTATTATGGATAAAGCAGTGGTCAAACCAAAGATTTAGGTAAAAGGGTTGGGTACGTTAGCTGAAATTACATTTCGACTAACGCCCGATTTTAAAACCGGCCTCTCAAACCAAAACCGTTTTCCAAATTTAAGTCAAGTCAATTATTGTTTTTGAAAAATGCTAATCGATGTTCCTAAGCGGTGAAAACTAATGTTCGCGCAAACACGAGAAAGCGATAAAATTGCAGGAAATAAATTTACGGAAAAGAAAAATCCTAAACAACTAATTACAAAACCGAATACCTATTAATTACAATCTATCCTTAAATAACCCAAATTAAACCCAAAACCCCAAAATTAACTAACATTAAAAGAAAAATTACAAAATGGTTCTCGAAATGAGAAAAATTACAAGTAGATCCAAAATAAGAAAAATCATCCATTCCAATCAAAAATAAGCTAAATAAAACCATCATCCATTCAACAACATCAAATGAGCAAGAATTGGGAAATTACGTTTTTACCCCCAAATTTTTGAAAAATTACCAAATTACCCCCCAAAAGCTAAAACATTCATTCATGCCATTTTGAATCACAATCATCAAGCCAAACAGATATATTGTGTAATTCTAGCAGAGAATGCCAAAAAGGCAGCACACTTTGTCCGTAGTAACATCTTATGTCGGTATGGAACACCCTTTGAAATCATCACTGATAACGAAACCCATTTTTAGAAGGAATTTGCAAGCTTGTTAAAGGATAAGAGAATCCAGCATCACAAGTCTTCTCCTTACAGACCTCAGACAAATGGGGCAGTAGAGGTTGCAAATAAATCCATCAAAGTCATTCTTCAGAAAATGGTTCAAAACCACAAAAGCAGGCATGAACAGTTACCTTATGCCTTATGGGGTTACAGAACTGCCATCCGAGCACCTACAGGGCAACCCCGTATTCCTTAGTATATGGAATAGAAGCAGTACTCCCTATTGAACTCGAAGTTCTTTCAACTAGAGTCATCCGAGAAGGCTAGATCAGTGAGGCCGATTGGATCAAAAATTATCATCACCAACTCTTGGGTTTACATAAAAGAAGACTATAGGCCCTTGCATTAGATCCAGGGTTACCAAAAGCGAATGGCTAGACACTTCAACAAGAAAGTCAAAGATCGGAAATTGGAAAAAAGGCTGCTTGGTCCTTAAGGAAATCAGAGCACCAGTCATAGATCCCCGTGGAAAGTTCCATCCTCATTGGGCTGGACCTTATCTTCTGAAAAAGATACTCTCCGGTGGATCAGTCATACTAGCAGAAAAAGCTCGCTAAGTCGAAAACCCGAAAGGGCAGCTTAGGCAAAAATTAGAGCAAATAATAAAAAAATGATGAATAAGAACCCGCTAAGTTGAAAACTCGAAAGGGTGGCTTAGGCAAAAATGGGCAGCTCGCTAAGTCGAAAACCCGAAAGGGTGACTTAGGCAAAAGTTAGAGATAAAAAAAAAAACAAATTGTACTTGGGAAGAAAATTCCTTAAGTCCCAAAAAGAAAATTACAAGTCCAAATTCCAAAATTTGTGTCAAACCCATGGAGTCAAAATTTTATTCCCTAAATTAAGTCAAGAAGTCAAAATTGACAAAGTCAACTCCAAAAGTCTAAGCGTCTAACCCTTTGCTGGGGGCAACGTCCTTCTTGTCTTCCTTAAATCCCAAGTCTTCCTTAAACACAACCACTTTGTGGAGTCATCTTAATCTCTTCGTCAGTCACCTGAACCTTGAGTCCACCAGCAGTGCGTTCCTTCTCAGATTCTCAATTGGCCATGCCTTAGAGACAAACTGAGCCGGTATTCAGGAAAAGTGTAACACCCCGGACCCAAACCTTACATCAAACCGACGTCATTACATGCATTTTATGCATTTTCATTAAAATGCATCAAGATTTAATTTGATTAATAAGTTAATTAGGGATCATATGATTTATATTTTATGATAAATGATTTAAATAAGAGAAAAAATTTATGTTATAGGCTCGTTTGCCGTCGAAAGACACAAACGGAGCTAATTAGGGTTTTCGGACCCGCGCGATCGGAAAATGCTGAAATCGCGTCAAATATGCACTTTTTGACTTTGGATATGTTTTGATATGTTTTTTAATATGTTTTAAAGAGTTTTGGAACCCTAATTATGCGACGACGTCGTACGGTTTCAGTTCCGCGAAAAACGTTGAGCTTCGGAGTCGGTTTAGGGCACCGACCGAACGACGACTCGTTTTTGGATTCCGATTTTTGTGAAACTTCACCCACATGTTATAATATTTATTTTGACCTTAAAATTATACTGAAATCCAGTTTAGGAGGTGTGTTTTGGCAGAAATATGAAGTGAGATTTTGGTGAATTCTTAAGGAAACCTGTTAGCGGACGAACAGTAATCGGAAAGTCACCTCTCTTGAGCGAGAGGGTTTTTCTCGGGTTCGATTTTCAGTTTTTCTTTTTACAAAAGAAAGTGGTTTCATTCAAACGGGTTTTTCAAACAAAAGGTGAGGTTCTTTTTGAAAAGGTTCAAACAAATGGTTCCTTTAAGAAATGGGTTCGGTTTTGGAAACCGAATACGGGTTTAGGCGATGAAAGCCCTTTTGGATATTTGCCGAAACTAGTCGGTCTTTAAAAAATTCTTTTGAGTCGCCACCCATATCGGGAACCGGTTTTTACAAAAACTATAAAAATTCATTTGACTCCGTTTTTGAAAAATTTGGATAAGGCACAAAATCCGAACCGAGAATTTTGGGTAAGTGGGTAGGGTACGTTAGCCGAAATTACAATTTCGACTAACGCCCGGTTAAAACCGGCCTCCAAAACG
>CANUEY010591012.1:0-81207 GCA_948099555.1 Croton setiger
TATATATAACCTAAACTTTAAATTAAATTGTCTCTATGAATAATATCATAGTAGAAAAAAAATATGAAGAACAAAAAATACCATGTACTACCTTTAAAATGAGATATACTTGCTGGCGTGACTGTACTGACCCTTGGATCAGGGGGATCCTCTGTCTTGACGGTTAGTTTACTCCCCAAAGCAGGATTGCTATCAATGATGGCAACATTCAAATGCTTTGTCAATGGTTTGGTAGCTGTAAACACAAAGTTAACATGATAAATTCTAAATTCAATACTACCAGTGAGAATATGCAAGGTGTGTATTAATATGGAACCATGATGAACTATCACGGTTAGATGCCATGCATATATATACTTTTGCCTTTCTTGTTGCATCTTTAAGAATATTTTGTGAAAGATAAGTCATCTGTGAGTTTATGGTGTCAAGTCTAGCACTAGATTATTAACTTGGCATTGTTATCCACACTCAAAGAATCAATGCAGGCAAGGAAACAAAGTGGGGAAAAAAAAAAAAACAAACCCAAGGAACAAGCTAAGGCCATGCCAACCATGCCTCCCCCAACAATAGCAATGTCATACGGATGGGCTGTATGAGTAAACCTCTGCTTTTCCTCATGATTCTACAAATTAAAAGCATAACAATTAAATGCAAGATTGACTCCTCCCAAAACAGCTGAAAACTTCTTAAAATCATAAAACCAATTGCAAAAACTCATTTCAAGTAACAATTAACGAAAGGATGGCAAACAACAAAGAAATTCAAAATTACCAGAACCAGGAAACAATCAAATTGGTTTAAGAGCAACGGTATAAAAAATCACAGAATAAAACTAGAGATATATTCATATAGGAGGGAACTCCTAAAATTGTTGATATGTGATATGATCAGCATCTTAAAGCATAAAATCTACTGCCAGTTCGATTCCGTATGAACTGTATAAAGCCAAAATTCAAAAAAAATGACAACTCCAAAATTCAAAATCAGATAACAATAGAAAAAAAATATTATTACAACACTTGCGATCAAAACTAGAACAGCAATATATATATTATATTATAGTAGAAATTCTGAAGTAATAAGATTACTTGGCTAGCAGCGGTCGCATTTGCAGCTGGACCGCTACAAAAGTTGCTCCGCGTAACTTTCGATTGATAAGCAGCATTAGTACAAGCAGCTGAAGTGAGTTTTCTGGCGATCCCTCTGTAATGGATCAAACAGAGTGAGACGAGAAAGATACACAGTATCACAGAAAATGAGAAACAAGAAAAGCAAATACCTCTTCATTCTCGTAACCGCAGGAGCTCGGTGACGGTGGAGTCTGCAGGAAGATGGAGAAAGAGTGTTCACTTTGATCCAGAAATGAAATGGGCTAGCATAGGGTATGGCCTGTTTTGCTGGGTCCCTTTTTTATATTTATACTGGAACTTTGAGAAATAGTACTAAATAGCAAATTTGAAAGTTTTGTAGGGTGGAAATAACACAAATTTTTAAAAAATTACTAAGCTATTTAGTAAATTTTTAAAAAATTGTGCTATTTACTTGGAAAATTATAGTAAGTGTATTTTTTGTAGGGTGAAACTATTATGTTAGTAAATGCCACATTTGTAAATATCATTTTTTAGTTAATAGTAAGTGTATTTCTTTATATAAATTAATTTAATATATGTATTTATTAAGATCGTAATACGAATATATATATATATATATTAAAAATATGTGTATTTTCTATTTCATACTAGAAAATATGACATTTATCTAATATTTGAAAATTGTTGATATTTACTTATAATCAACTTTCATATTTTTATATACAAATTACATTTTCAAAAATAAAAAAACAATCATAAAAAATAATATCAAAAAATAATACTAGATGATTATGAAATAAATCACTTTTCAATTATTTATCGCCTATTTATAATTGTTTATCATTTGATTATACTTTATTCCTCAATTTTAATATTAATTTACAAATAGGAGAATTACTCTCATATTCATGAGATTTTATTTAATTAAACCATTCTCACTCGGAAAAATGAATTTACAGATCTTGGACATCTTGCATGTTGCATGAGTTAGTAATGAAGGACCCGAAGGATGGGGTGGTGACTATTGGTTTGCCATTACCCACACAAATGTGAAGAACTTGAAAGTTCAATTAACAAATTATATGAATATGAAAGTAATTCTCCTATTAAAATATGATTTGTAACTTTAAATAACAGTTCATGATAAAACTAACAAAAGGAACCAGGGGTTAAAAAAGTAGAGGACCTCCAAATTAACCAATTCTTAGAGTTATGAGAGAGTAATCTCTCATTAAACTTATTCAGAGTCTTTTGTTTATATTGATTTTTCAATATTTATTTTTATTTATTTATCAAGTTTTGATCATTCAAAAATTACCATACCAACCTATTTTAAAAGATTTTTCATCGCATAATATTGACCCGTCTCATCTTATTTTTGTTAAATTATGATTTGGAAGAATTAAATTTATAATTTATATTTTTTACAAAAGTGCAAAAACCAACCCAGTAGATAAATTTTGAATCATTAACTCTTTAAAATTTTGAAGTAGAATAAACAAAATGATGGCAATTTAATCTTTAGCATGACACATGCACAAAATTAAACCCTCCCACCCAGACACAGCAAACAAAAAGGAAGCTCTTTCTTTCACTCTTTACTCTTCTTTTTTTTTTTACATGCATAACATAATCATCCACTCTCTTGCTTTTCCCTCCACCCATCTGTTACATGTCCAATACCTTTAGCCATAAAGTTATATCTCCAAACAAACAAACAAACACTCCTCAAATTTTATTGCCTACACTTGGGTTTATCATCTAATCTCATGCATCAAATCAATCATAAAATAAGATTAGCATGGATAAATTTGGAGGATATAGAACTCAAAACAGTGTTTCAAAATTAGAATTGAAAGTAAAATTTCTTAACATTATTTTTTTTTAATTACCCAAGTTTGCTAATATCTAGTGCGTTGATTATTCCGGATTCAAATACTTAAAGGTTCATTAAAATGGTGATCCTTCTAATCCAATTCTCTTCATTTATAATCTGAGAATTCGAATTTTAAATCTTACTTAAGGAGCTTAACGCCTCATTTTAATTATTCTCATCCCAATTCCCGCTAAGCCAACTAATTGTTGGAAGCATTATTCTTTAACAATGTAGCAAGTACCAACCACTGAATAACTTTTAATCATGTATTTTAAAAAAATTAACATTTAATCATTGTTTGCTAATTATCTGTACTTACATTTAATCATTTATAGTTTTTTAACATAATTTAATCATTTATAATATTAATTATAAAACTTATATAATTTATATCCGTAATGAGTTCGGTTTAATATTCATAAATAAATAAATAAAAAAACCCTCATAAACAATAGTAATAAAACAATGAACATAACCCTACCATAAACAGTAAATAAAAAAAATAGGGAAAAAAGAAATCTCATCTCATCTTTTTCTTTTTCACCACTCTAATAATTGCGGAGGCACAACCAAAAGAAAACAAGGGTAAGTGGGGTTGGAGGGAGGAGGGGATGACCATAATTGGAACCTGCTTCTAATATCCAACCATCTTTCTTTTTCTGAAAACCCAAAGAACAGAACACAAACCCCACTTCCAAAAACAACTCATCTTCAAATTCAATCCCACTTTCTTAGTTGCAAGACAAACAGAGCTATAAACAATCATTTGAGGAACAAGATCCTTAACCTTACCATTTGAACAATTATAATACATAGTACATCATACATTCATAATAAATACATACATAGATTATTGATTTCTTCACTTGTTTGATTTTTCTTGCTAATATATATACTATATGTATTTGCAAGAATTTAGGTGAATTTAGAGCTTAATAACAGTACTCCTGGCGGCCTCAGCGCAGAATAGGTGCACAGCTTTGGTGTGCTCTTGCTATGTGCCTTCTTCAAGAAACTACAGCGACAAAAGGGATCAACAAGAAACCAAGAATCCACAAATTGTTGAAGGAAAAAAGGGTATTGATGGGGTCATGGAACAAATCCCAAATAATAATTATGGTTCGCAGTCAGAGGGCCAAGCAAAGATCAATGGTAGTAGAAGCAGCAGTGGGTCTAATAATGGGCCTCACATTCAACTACCTATTACTCCTTCTCTTCCTCTCAAGAAGAGTAATCTCAAGAGAAGTACAACGAGACTTGACCCAATTAACCAATCAACATCTTCAGATAAGAGAAAAGTAAGTTGGCCTGATGCTCATGGTAAAGATATTGCTCATGTTCATGAGTTTGAGCCAAGGTATATATATTATTCTTTATTAATTACTTTGTTTAAGTAGATTTTCTCTTTTAAATTATAATAATTCTTATTAACATTAGCTTGATTGAATTACTGGCTTATTACATGGGGGAAAGCTTGCATTAATTATGGGCAATTAGCATGTAAAATCATAGTTTTCTTTTCTTGGAATGAAATATTCAGTATCTTGGGTTTGATATTAGTACCTAGTGATAGTGTTTGCTTTAATTCAAGCTTTGGAACATACTTCTGAGCATTCATTAGCTAACTAACTCAACTGCAATTTTCAATTTCTTTATTAATTTCTATAGCTGGTCTGAAGATGGGGAACTTGAAGGAGTTAGGAACTCTTGTATTTGTACAATTCAATGAAGCAGCAATTCTTGGTATGGCTTTTTTTCTCCTATCTTATTATAATTTTTAGAATTCTGATAAGCACATCTCATTCAGCATCTAAATTGTCATTTGGGTCTAAAAACTAAACAATCTACTAAGGGCAAATGTTAATTAGGAGTGGATAAAATGCAGGTAGAAAGTAGAAGCACAAAAACAAGAATAGAATGGCAGGTACCCTGGTAAGGGAGCACGAGGGGTTTGGCTGAACTAGTTCCACAATCATCATCTCATAGTGAGAATACTCAAGCGGCCCATCAATGAAGTTCAAAATGAATTTGCAAAATCATCATAGATTTGGTACCCAATTTTAAAATATTTAGATTCATTTATAAGAGTTTCTGGGGTAAGAGAAAGAAACACTTAAGATAACTTACGATAATATGTGATGGCCAGCCAATCCAATGTGAGAAATATTAATGAGTTTCGGACACCTGCGATCTAATCCAAAAAATAATTGGTTTGATTATCGACCTGTAACTAAACTTTTGGTAGGAAGACTAAAGATGCGTTTGTTATCATCTCACTTACAAGAACGATTATTGTGTAGTTGATATGACTAGAATAAGATTATAGGAAAATAACTTAATAAAATTCAAATGGGTAAAATGGTAAATTGAAGTGAGAGGGTATGCTTATTAATTGATCAGCTTTTGCAGAGGGCATGGTGTTGCATCATTAGGTTGAGCCATCAAATATTCAATCATAATGTTTTATTTTTATAGAGCATGCTGAGAGAGAATTCTAAAAGTCTGAAACCACTTTGGATGCTAAAGCATTTCATTTCATCTTCTGTAGTAGAAAAGAAAAGCCAACCCAGAGATTGCCTTCTCCAAAAGTAAATACTTAGGGCCCATATGTTTTACCCAACGGTCTCAGAAAAATTTTATTCATTTCTTGTTTAACATATTACAATCATTTCCTGTAAATATCAGAAGTGAAAATAAAGTAGTATGGCTCCTCTTCATAACTATATATATAATTTTAGAGATTTTCTCTGTCCCTCAAGTTTATATATTTTAGTCACATCAGAAACTATAATTTGTAAACATTTTGGTTTATATATACCAAATATTGATTTGATATGTTATTAATTTTAATTTTTCACATATTAATAAGTGTATTAATGCATCAAAATTTTTAAGTTTAAGTATTTGGGGATGAATATTTATGCATTTGGCCAATAAAAATGTCTTCTGCTCTCTTTTTTTTTTCATGATTTGTTAAAGCATTAATTGTTCACAGAAAAGAAACTAAGGATTCCTCATTTGATCTTTTATTTTTTCCAATTTTCAATTTTCTAGCTTCTTACAACTATCATTTTCTCTGTATTTGCAGGTAATTGGTAGCGTTGCTGTATTCAAATTCTAGCCTCTTACTGTAGTCAAATTAAGGAAATCCCATTGAATTTAGCACTTTATAGTTTTGCTCTAAATAGAAAATGTGTAGAGGAGAAAGCAAAATGTAAAGAAATTATTGAACTGAATTGCCTCCAACGGTAGTTCAAGTGATAGAGTTCCTTTTTTGTTCTTGTTTTTTCCCATGTCCACAATTAACTCGCAAATTAGTTCTCGACTGGAGTTAGAACTTGTAAGCTTGAGTTTCATTATCTCATCCATTAATTTGAATTTTCGCTGTTATTTTGAAGCTAAAAAACATAAAGAATCCTCATTCACAAGAAGAACACCCTTTGGACATGATCAAAATGTTTTATTAACCGAGCCCAATTGGAAATAGCCTGTATGAAGAGAGACCGATGTGATATGTATAATTAGCTCATGATTACGAGCAGTTAAAACAACCTATTAGTTAAATAAGCTCCTGCGGTTCTAACTGCAGTTAACCAGTTTTAGTGCGTTAACATGAGTCAATAGAATCAAAGCAATCTGAATGGTGTACAAATGGACTCAAAGCCAATGCAATTGCAGCAATAATCACAAATAATTCCTTTCTTCTTTTCCAACCCCACAATTGATACACCAAATTTTCCCTCAATGAATGGAATCAATATATTCCCCTTACACTATCACAATTTCATGTTCTTATGAAACACTATTTCCCTATTCTTTTACCTGCCTGCTGACTTACTTTGTGCAAAGCTAAACCCCTCCTTTTCTTTTACATTTCAATTCCGCTTTCAGTGATTCTGACTTCTCGTCTTCTTCGATTTGTTCTTCTCCTGCATTTTCTTTTTCTTTGCTTCAGCTGAAATCCAAGTATATTCTGGAGGAATAACAAATGGGTCCTGAATGTTATCTATCCTACTACTAAAACTGCCATTTGATGTTGTAGGGCGATGGTATGGAGCTTTTATCCATTGAAACCAAGATGAACTCGAAGATTGCGTCACTGCTGGGCTTTCTCGTCCAGCAGCCGTAGGACTTGAAGGAGGCGTTGCGAATTCATCTAATGGCTGTAATTCTTCAAACTTTGTAAATGTTACCAGTACTCTGATTGTGGGAACCACTGGGATAGCAACCTGTAAACATGGATTGCTGAGAAACTATACTAAAACAACAACTGCCAATACAATAGAAAGTTTATTACCTAAAACAATATATATGTTTGTGCAATAGAATACTGACAACAATTTTATGAATATAATCTCTGAAATATCACAAAAGCAAGAAACAGGATGGGCTCAAATTGCATGCAAAACAGGTTGTGCTCAGGGTTTGCCCATCACTTGACTTCGCATACCACCATAAGTTACATCTGAGCTCCCGTAACTTCAAGTAAGTTGAGCAAATTACAATGAATACATCAAACATCCAGTTCAAAAGAAAAATCTGTTTGACCAACCAATCACTGTGGTCTAATTACTATACTTTTGCATCAAAGAACATGAAGTAATGAATTTCCGTCTTATGCATTTCAGGATGCCCCAATTTGAAGAGAAATGCAAGTAGCAACTTGCAAGCAAATTGGTATTTAGTAATTCCCAAACACTTCATCATTATAATGACATGGTATTTGGATAATGTTCTTATGTATTAGAATCATTGGATCCTAATTCACATACTAAGGTACCAATAACTAAGCTAACCAAGGGACTAACAATTGCAACTTGCAAGTGAAAAAATTGAGGGCATAACTTAAATTTGGCCACCGAGATTTACTCCCCTTTCCCTGAGTAAA
Organism: Croton setiger; assembly: GCA_948099555.1. NCBI lineage: Eukaryota > Viridiplantae > Streptophyta > Magnoliopsida > Malpighiales > Euphorbiaceae > Croton > Croton setiger. The sequence goes on from CANUEY010591012.1 coordinate 7,856, forward strand.
AATTGTTTCTAGTCTAAATGGAAAATTTCTTGATATTACATCATCCTCCTAACAGCAGTATGAACATAACAGAGGTAGCAACAAATATTATCCACAGAGAAAACTTGCCAACATTTTACCATAAGTATTTTTTACTTACAAGTTAAAAAATAAAACATGACAGCAACTAATAAAGATTCAAGTACCAAATATTACCTTAAAGTTTAATTTAATACATGGAGATTACTATCTATAAGGAAGTACATGATAGCAACAAAATTCTATGGTCTGGTGTGGTGTCAGCATATTGAACACAGCACATTCACTTAAAATGACCATAAATTATGCATACAGTTTCCCTTCAACTATGGTAGTTCATGTAATTTATCACTAACACAAGCCATCCTTACAAATGAAATTAAAATGAAGATATATTGCTTCATTCCTATTGGAGGTTCGATTATACAAAAGGTTCATCAGGAACAACTCTATTTGTCTCTGTGCAATACCAAGAAGCTCCAAGAGCCTTTTAATGTCTACAATCAAATTATATCATATTCCAAATAAGGCTCCTAATAATTCCAGCATTGCCTTCTCATATCATTCAAGCAAAACTGAATAAAAAACTAGTGAATAATTTATTCTTCTCTTCCTTGTGGCACTTAATACATTTACTAGCCAAAAGAAACATATCCTCCTCCTAGCATCTAAGAAAACTCATCTATAATCAACCCTAACTTTACAGTTTAAGATCAAGTTTTGAAGAAAGATAGTCAAGACAGATTATCAAATAAATTACTATGCTCTCCCTACATATTGTCTGTGAGAAAGTAAAAGCTAGAAAATCCAACTACAGTCTAACCCATAGCTTTGTGCCCCAACCTGGGAGTAACCAGCAATTACCTCTAGATAAAGAGGATGTATAATCACCACACAGGACTGTAATTTTATGAGAAAGTCAATAGGACAGTCAAGAAAAGCGAATACTACTTGTTCAGAGGCATGAGCTCAGACCTTAAGAGCCAGAGTAGGATATAAAACTGAGCAATATCTCTTATCATTATATTAATATCTCAAATTCTTTGGAGATAAGCACGAATCGACCATGCATGTCATAAAACTTTTTAAACTCATTAGAAGATGAAGGTATGTATTTCAGTATTTCACAGACCAACCTTAAACAGAAATAAGACACAGAAATTTGATGCCAAAAGGACAACCAAAAATAGAAGCAGACAGAAAATCAAACAACAACAAATGGATACAGAAAGTAAAATAAAAAAGACTGCCTCCGGCTAAAACAGTTCTACTGGAATATTCAAAGTAGATATGAAAGCATGCATCATACCTTCACAGGAAAGGTTCCCATTGGAAGCTTTGTTGTGAGCAGCTCCCTTAAACGACGAATTGCCTTAACCTTATTTGCAAGAATGTCAAGCAATGGAAGAAGTTCTTCAGTTTGTAATGGGAAACTTGGAGAGAGCCAGAGGGTAGGTCTCAATCCCTTCTTATATTCATTCTCACGGCCTCCTTCCTTACGCCTGTTGCTGCTCTCAGAATTCAAAGAAGCAGACGTTCTGGTATCTCTTACTTTTCGGTTTTCGTCCTTCGCAACAATCTCAACTGAATGTCTTCCCGGTTTAGTCTGACTTCCTGATGGAGAGTCTCCTAGCAAGTCACTTACTTTCTCATCTACACAAAGAGAACTCCTAGGAGGGACCATTTTCTTTTGCCCTTCAACTTTAGAATCTCGTTTCCTCCATCCACCGAACCACCCTTTCTTTTCCTGCTTAGTCTCTCCATTTCTACAATTACTCACATCTTCAATAGGAACTTCCCTATGCTCATAACAGCTATGACGATGAGCAATAATCCCATCACCATTCTCACTGCTCAGTTCTGATGAATCCAATTTAAGTGCAACTTCAAGTTGCCTTCTTTCTTCTTCTGTTAAAATGTCATTGAGTTCCTCGCTCTCTGTTTCATTCTCATTGCAGGATGAGAAAAATTCATCATCTGTCATAGCTCCTGGGACCCTTCTAGATTTTATGCTTACGACCACATTGTGCATATCGTAGACCTTTGCCTTCCATAAGCCGACAAGTTCTGTTTTTTCCTGCCGTCTCCATGTCAGCTGTGGCAAGAGAACTGCCTGAGTCACATCAATACCAGGCCGGAATATATTAGTCTGAGACATTGCAGCTACCTCTTGCCGAACTTCATCCTCAGTTGCTGGAGCACCAGCACCATCCAAAGCATTCATCACCTCCTTATCCTTATGTGAAATCATGCAAAGTGACCCAGATGGGACCTTCCCATCCTCTGATCCGTCACCTAGGAAAATAATACTCTGATCTGACCGTTGTATCCGAAAACCATCAAAACCGGCCAAAGTCATGTCTGCCCTCAAGTTTGCACCCCTTTTCCAAATTTTATAGGTATCCGAAGGTGCAATCCTTGAAATGAAAGGTATAACAGAACTCTCAAAATGGAACGTGATTTCCATATAAAAGTCTCTCATCCTTCTCATGGTCCCAACCAAACGGGGCAACCTTCTACACCATTTTGCCCATGCGAGTGGCTGGTAATGCCTAACTATGATCATTGCTATGCCTTCTTCTCTATTGCAAATAGCTTCTTGAAGTGCACTCCACCCCTGCTCATTCTGCAAACTCCAATCTGCACCAGCAACCATAAGCATCTCAGTTGAAGTCTCATCACCCAATTTGACAGCCAAGTGGAGAGGAGTGTCACGATTTGGAACATCACGCCTGTCAATCACAGCAGATATGGCTTCAGCCTTCTCTTCCTCCGCCGTAGAAACTGCTTCAGTCCGAATCTCAGCAGGGTCACAAAGTCTTGGAAGGCCAGCAAGAATCTTCCTGAGACCAGCATAATCCCTTGTTGCAATGGCCTTATGCACAGGACTATGAGCATATTTTGAAAAATCAACCCCCGCCATGCCTCAAGACAATACGAAGTTGAAAGTAGGCCAATAATATTCACAGTTAGAACCCCAATTCAATCATTCAACACCCCTATTGAATAGATTGATAATCAGTGAACAAATTAAAACCTAAGAATAGAAAGTACCAAAATCAAATACCCATCAACTATTTGTTATGTTTCCCACGGAACTTTTAACAGAAAAAATGGACCCAGTTCATAACTAGTCGCCAAGATGGGAAAATAAGGAATATCTTAAAACTTTTCCCACAGAGAATCAAACCCAGGTCAAGTTACTCCCACCGAACACAAGAAAATAAGAAAAAGAGAGCTACCATCAAAAGCACAAGCAAAGAATCTTAAGTGGCCCAAAGCAAGAAAAAAGATCCAACAAAGCCTAGAAATCTCACCTTCTTCTCCTCCTCCTTTCTGCCCTCTTTTCTCCGTCTCAAAAGAAACCAAGATACTGAAAGAAGAGACTCAAGCACCCAAACCCCACCACAAACCGCTTCCTCTCTCTACAGATAGACCCTTGTGATCCAATCCAGATCAGACAAACCAAAGAACATGCATGTGGGGGGGTGAAACAAAATAAAAAAAGATTAAAAAAAAAAGAATATTAAAAAATCCGAAAAGATTTACAATAGAAAGAGCAGAGGTGCGGAATCTGGTTAAGAAATGGAAAAGATACAGAAGCAAGAAAGGAATACAGGAAAGCAATAAAACCCCATACCCCAACCCAACCCCAAAAAGAACAGTCAAAAAAATAAAACACCAAAATTGCGTACGTATCGGGGAAAAAAAATCCAATAGAAAAATCAAAAAGTTAAGCTACTGTTGTAATATTTCACAGATGAGAAAGCCAAAAGGAAGAAGAGTAAAATTAACAAAAAGTGTTAATGTGACTGGAGCTGGATTTAGCAAGCTAGAGGAGAAAAATAAAAGTCAGTCCTTTCCTGTTTTAAGTTTCTCTATTTTCTACTAAAAAAAAAATGTTTAACCGATACTTATCGATTACTTCGGATATATACAGTAATTTCCACGACCAAATCAATCTGATTGATCCAATTAGTTGTTAATTTTTCATTTAGGTTCATTTTTCAATTCTTCTATTTCAATTTGATATTAAATTTATGATATTTGCCATTTTGGTATGCAAATCAAATTGCCTATAGTTTGGCTCCTCTTCTCTTATAAATGAAAATAATATGGTCGAATAGTAATTAGTAATACCCCTTCCTTTTTTAAGTTTCTCTACTTTTTATTAAAAAAATTAATTTAACTGATCAATAGAGTTTATCGGTTAATTCTGACTTATGCAGTAAGTTCTATTACCAAATCAATCTGATTGATCAATCAGTTGTCAATTTTATCATTTAAATCCATTTTTCAGTTCTTCTATTTTAATGTGATATTAAATTATGATATTTGACTATTTGGTATGCAAATTAAATTGTCCATAGTTTGGTTTCTCTTCTCTTACACAGGAAACTAATAATGCTCAGGCTACACTAATAATTCAATTTTATTTAGATAGTAATTGTTAATATTTTACGAAATAAAATTATTTACTCAATACAACAAATTGACATTTTGATTTAGTCCCTAGTTGCATACAAATGATAATTAAGCCCTATATTTTAAAATTTTGATGAATCAATTTTTCACTATTATGTAATTAAACCCTTCCATCTTAATTTTCTGAAATCCACTGTTAATTTTAAGAAAAAGACTAACTACTCATATGATTAAGCTATTATAATCATAGTTAGTTAAATATGGTTTGAGAATTAAACGGTAATCTTGGGGCGAAGCATAACTTAGACATAGGCATGCACACTCGGAATGTAAGACCTTCGTTTTGGCACACCATTTCCTCTCCCATCTAAGGGAAAAAATTAAATGACAGTCAATAGGTTATGTGTTTTATTCAGCACCTATAAAAAAGAAAAATCAAATATTAGTAGAAAATGTTGATTTTTAATAATTAATAAAATGTTATTAATGTTTTTTAATAAATTTATATTTAGTTAACATTGTGATTTATTGTGGCCATTTTGGCTACCGGTTAAACAGAACTAGACTGGCCTCAAACCAAAACCGTAAAGTTCAAATCATAACTGTAAGAAGAGTGGTCTGGTTCAAGTTCAAATATTTTTTGAAATGTGTTCAAATATTTTCTGAAACGTGATCCACAATGAACCATAACCACCTGCAAACCGTCCAAACCACTCAAAAAACTGTCGGTTAACCATTCATACCGCCTAAAAATCGCAGGTTCAGACAACTTGAATGACCCACTAACCGTGAACCGCTGGTTAACCTATCTGGCGACAAACCGCCGATCATTGTTCTAGTCTCGATTCTCTTGTCCGCTGAACCATGGCACGAACCCAGTCCGACCTGTGTTCGTCTCTAAAAGTATTTACTAATCTTACCGAATTTTTATTTTTATCAGTTATTACGATAAATAATAATATCAAGATGTTGTTTCAAATCTTGGCTTTGTGGAGTGAAAGTTTGTTTCTCTTCGATTTTAAATGTCAAAAAAAATAAAATAAACAATATTATGAATTTTTTTATACTAAAGGGACAAAGTTATGATTATTTAGAAATATAATACTATTAGACTAAGTTATTAATTTTATATATTTTGTTGGCAAACAATTTTTTTAATATTTTAAAGTGTTTCACATCTTCACATCAATATCATCCATGCTAAATTTTTTTCTTTAATTTGTTTTCCTTTTTATTTTAAAGTATCATTTCAACATGTATTTAAAAATAATTCGTTTGAAATACTCGAATTAAGTAGCAAGATTTGTTCAAACTACTCAACACAATCGATATCAAATATCCATATCCCAACGAATTTAAAACACAATCTGAAATAATTACTAAAAGGAAAACGAGATCAATTATTATAATTTATCATGGAAAAAGAAAATAGCATGTAATAGACTTATATTAATTGTAATTAATATCCACAAGGGGAAAAAAGATTGCAGAGTCTATGAACTATAAAGCCCTAAGAAAAACAATCAATTAACTTGATCATTCCAAATTAATTTTGATGTCACCTTAGAAGGGAAAAGAGTGAAGTAAAGAGTAATGATATTGTCCCAGTTGATAAGGATTTTTAATTTCCTCTCTTTAATTATTTAAAAAATCAGTATTTTTGTAAGCTTTTGATGAGTTTAGTAATGAATAGAGGCACCACGCCAAATGCCAATATGACACCACTGAATAAAGTTTTCTACGCAGAAAAGGGTGCTGTGTCGGTGCTGCCCGTTATCCAACTGTAACTAACTGGTGGGGTGCCCCCTAATTTCAATTATATTAATAACAAACTTTTTGTAGATTCTTGTGATATGAATAGTTGCAACGTTATTGTTATGTTACACAATAAAATAGACCAAAAATTACTTTTCAAAAAACTAATTTGTCGTTCACATTTTCAGTAGGATTAGTCGAGCAGATATTCAAACTCATAACCAATAAGTTACAATATATTACACTAATTATTAGGTTGAAAACTCAATTTCTCATATTACATTTTTAGATGTAATTAATTACTATAATTAATTTTACTTAATCTTAATATCTTAATATATAAAGATTGATCGTGGATCGGTGCTGAATTTAAATTATAGGTGACTTTTTATCTTATGTTCAATTGCAGTTATATGCCTACATATTAGTTAGCAAAGGATTTTCCCATTCTAATTTTTAATTTTTTTTTAGTATATACATGTTGTGAAAATAAAATAAAATAATAAAATAGTCAAATTTATAAAAATTATTCTTTTTGTGTTTCTTTGTTTTCATTATTCTTTTATTTTTTATTTTTTTATATTTATAAAAATAATAAAATAGAATAATTTATAAAAATTATTATTCTTGTATTTCTTTGTTTTTCATTTTTAAAATATATAACAATAATAAAATAATAAAGTCAATTATACTTAATAAAAATTTACTAAAAATTGGACGGGAAAAAGTAAGTGTCTAACAGAAGTAAAACATAATAATAAAAGAGTTTATCTCAAAAAATACAAAGAGATTTTTATTATTTTTTCTAAAATATAAGGACGAAAATATAAATTTCTAAGAAAATCAAACATAAACAAAATATTAGAGTGACACTAGTGATTTTACTAAGTAAACATCCTATGTTATTTGAATGATTATATAAAATAAAAAGTGAAATCAATAATAAAAAGTACTATATAATAATAAATGATGTTATGGGAAAATAATTGCGCATAAAAATAATATTTTGGTCTCAATAATTAATAATAGCCAAATCATGGGTATTGAATGCAGATTCCATGCGTAAAATTAAGCATAAGTTGATGGAATAATTGAAATATTCGTTTGAGATCCTTGCCGTGCATAGCTCATTAGCTTTTGGTTGTGTTGCGTGGGTTTCCTTTTGTCTTTCTTACCTTAGTCAGGAATATATTGGTTAAAAAAAAAAGCATATAACATATATTTTTAATTTTAATATATATTTTGAAAAATAAATACCTTCTTACTTAACAACACATTTAAAATAAGAAATTCTTTATTCGGTTTTGGAAAAGGAAGCCGTTTCTGAAACTTTTTTCTTCACAGTTCATAATCGTGTTTTCAATTTTGATTTTAATTGTTGTTGAATCTGGATTTATTGTTGCCAAAATTTATTCATTCTTTAATCTATGATTTTTGTGTTCATTTCCTTTCAATATTTGTTTTCCATTTTTTGTTTTTCAATCTATCGATTCTAGTAGTTTTAAATTATGATTTTAAAAATCTTTCATTCATTCTTCTGCAATTGTTTTCAAACTGTTCTACTCTATTTCACTTCCTTTTTGTTGATATGTTTCTATTTTCTCTATTTTTTGTTTTGCTTTGTAATACACTGTTTTCATCACTTTTCTGCTTTATTGACTTTCATAGTCGAATATTTATTAAACTTTTCAGCAATTGAAAAATACAAGAATTCTAATTCATTGCTGAATAAAGTTTGTTCAATCGATTTTTTGAGATTAGTAATACAAAATACAAGAACCGTCTTTAATAGTAAATGCAAAGAATTATGTCATAATAGGTGTGCATGCATGTTGAAGAAATGTTATTGTTAATGATTTTGGAATTTACTTTATTTGTTTCATTTGTAATGAAACCATTTGATTCAATTTTATAGTTTACAGACATTTTATAGTTTATGCAAAATGATATATATCTGTATATATACTTTTATATATATTGGTATTGGTATTGTTATTTAGAATTTGAATACGAAGTTCACATTCAATAATATATGTTATATATTCCCTTATTGTTTTGGCATTTACACTTATTTGAAGATCAATATATAATGGTATATATGAGTTGGTTATACTTTAATTTAAGTTAGTATATACATATCATATATACTATTATATATACTGTAATTTTCATATAATATATATATAGGCATATTGTGACATTTAAAAGTACATGTTGATTAATTAATATATATGTGTATTTTTTTATAATATTATAGAATATATAGGTAACATACTGGTATATACAATAATATACGAAGTATATATTGTTATATATACCAATATATATATAATAGCATAATATCTATCATATTTACTCTTGTATATATAATTTCAAAAACTAGTATAATATTGTCAAACAAATATATTGATAATAACAAAAAAATAAAAAAAAAAATTGTAGCATGTTGATAGTATACAATATTCTATTTTCTTTTTTCTAAATTATGAGACTAAACATTCACTTAGGAGATGACATGTTGTAGATGTACTTTTTCTATCTAGTAAACTACCAACGTAATCCACATCAGAATAGCCAACTAGGTCAATGCATAAGTTTTTAGCATATCATATTTCTAAATGCAAAGTATCACTTAAATATTTCAAAATTCTATTAACAGCATGAAAATGAGATTCTTTTGGACATGATTGAAATCTAGCAACTAAACATACACTAAACATAATATCTAGTCTAGAGGCAGTTAAATATAAGAGAGATCTGATCATACCTCTAAAGAGCTTTTCATCAATAGTTATTCCAAATTCATCATTGTTAAATTTGGTTGATGTGCTTATGAGTGTTTTGCTACTTTTGCATTCTTCCATTCCAAACTTCTTAAGAAGTTCTTTGGCGTATTTCTCCTGGTTGAGGAAAATATCATTATTAGTTTGTTTGATTTGAAGTCCAAGGATGAATTTCAATTTTTCCATAAGACTATCTCAAACTCACTAGTCATTTCTCACTAAAAGCTTCACATAAGGATTGATTAGTAGCACTAAATATAATATCATTAACATATATTTGCACAACAAGGAGATCATGCTTATGTCTATGCGTAAAAAGTGTAATGTCAACCTTTTCTTTTTCAAAACCATTTTGAAGTCGAAAAGAGCTCAATCTTTCATACCAAGCTTTAGAAACTTGTTTAAAAACATAAAAACCTTATCAAGTTTGAAAACATGATTTTTGAAAATATAATTCTCAAAATCGGAAGGTTGCTCCACAAAAACATATTCATGAATAACGCCATTTAAAATTGCACTTTTCACATCCATTTGAAAAATGTTAATATTCATATGACATGCAAATGCAAGCAAGATTCTAATAACTTCCAATCTAGCAACGGGGGCATAGGTTTCATCAAAATCAACGCTCTTTTGTTGATTGTAACCTTTAGCAAAACCTAAAAATATTCCTCCATCCGATTTGGATGAAAATTTTCCAAAATTATCCTTGGTGTTCAATATGTAGCATTTGCAACCAAATACTCTAACATGAGATACATTTGGTTTTAAACCTCTCCAAAGTTCATAAGTAGTTTTGTTTAATAAAAATCTTTTGTAAACACAATTGATTATATGACAAACACTACTAAAGACTTCCGCCCAAAAATATTTTGGCAAATCATACTCATTTAACATAATTCTTGTCATTTCAACTAATATTTTATTTCGTCTTTCAACAACACCATTTTGTTGAGGAGTTCTATGAGAGGAAAAGTTATGTGAAATTTCAAATTCATCGCAAAAATATCAATGCTAATAGCTTAACCATAAGTTGTCACAGAAATTTCAAAAGATAAAACTCTCAAAACATCCGATCACAAGTTAAATATGAAACTATTAAAAGATGAGAGCATAAAAAATACATCAATTTACAATATAATTATAACAACAATTTCACATAAAAGGGAAAATGAAATATTGAAAAGATGAGAGCATGAAATATAAATTAATTTACAATGTAATTGTATGAACAAATTATCCCAATCATCTAAATATTACTGATTATTTATTAATTAGTTTCGTTTCATATGATAAAAATATAAAATTTAAACAAATGAATCTAATGAAAAATATAAATGAAATTATGAAATTTTATTATAGGAGGGTATATATATATATATATATATATATTTCATTAATAAATTAAATAATTGAAATTGAAATACCATAATTAGTCTCATATATTTAAACGGTAAAAGTGAAAGAAATTGTTGACCAAATAAAGTCAACATGAACACTTATTCAAAGTAGAAACACGGTGGAGCACAACAGTTTCAACTGTCAGCCTAGGCCCAAACCCAAAGAGTACACCCCATTCAAGTCCTTCTTCTGTGGCTTTAAGCCCTTCTTCACCTTATTTCTTTCTAATTTCATCCAAAATGAATAAAACACAAGCACTAGACATATTCCCATACTATGATAAAATAGGAAAAGAATGACAAAAATAACCTGTTTTTAAAGGTTTTTCTTTTTAAGGATTAAAATGATATTTTTTAATAAATTGAGACTAAAAAAACTTTTAACTGAAAATATGTGGGAAATTATTACCCTTATCCTTAAAATAAATTTATTGCTAACAAACAAATTGATGGAATTGCGAATGGTACTATTTTTAAAGTAGATATATTTTAAGTCACGAGGAACAAGTTTATTTGCTCATTTTCTTGTAGTTGCCCTTCTACTCCCAAATAGTATTTGGATGTTCTTACATTTCAAAGCAATAATTTGCAGTTTGGAGCCAAAATATGTTACTTGCTATACTAAGATCATTCCCAAAGACAAGATCTTAGCAGGGGTGAAAAGGTTATTTGTTTTGGATATCCAAATAAATTGTTTGCCAAAACACATAAAAAGAGTTTATGTTTATTTTGGTGTTTTATCAATAATTTTTTTCATTGTTCAACTTCAATGTAAGAAAAAAACTCTAAAACAGTGTTTTTGTAAACTTTTCATTATATGTTTAAAACTATTCGAAAACAACTTATAAAATTTTCACAGACCGTTTATAATATGTTTAAAAATTGTTGAACATCAAATATGTCATAAATATATAAAACTTGTTTTACAAAGTATTTGAAATCTATTTTTGTTTCTTTAAAACTTAAAAAAGTCTATTTTAGAGCTAAAAAACTTACAATCCATTTAAGTTCAAAAAACTTAAGATGTAACTGTTTAGAGGCTTTTTCTTATAAAATATGCCTTGTGGCCTCAAGCTTTTTGGGCTTAAGGTCCAATTTAGCCTCCACTTGGTCTAGAATTGCTGGTCCACCAGGATGTGCAATCTAAAATAGACAATTCCAATCTGATATGTCCAAAAGTAGATATGGCCATGGGCCGGTTTTGGCTCAGCAGTTAACCAGTTCAGTCCGTCGCCAAACCAGAACCGTTAGGGGACGGTCCGGTTAAAATTTAAATTATTTTCAAATCGTGAACTAACGGGAACCGTTGACGAACCGTACTTTCGAACTGCCGGTTAACTGTTTTGAAAAAATAAAATAACCGGTAGAACTGCCGGTTAATCGTCGATTCGATGACCCAGTGAATCGGTTAAGATTCAACTTACCTTTAACTGTGGTCGAAAACTGTAACTAATCCGACCCGACCCGACCCATGACCATATCTACTCAAAGGTTTAAAGGCCTCAACCAAAATTTTCTCAATATTTTTTGAGATGAGCTCAAGAACATATTTAAGAAGGTGAAATGTCAGTCCAACTTTACGAAGATGACCTTCAATGGCCCTGTCGCTATTTGGTAGGATTGTTTGGGCCGTAAAAACTAGTTCAAATAAAGGCTTCTCAATTTCAGGAACTGGGTCTGAGCCCACTATAATAGCTGCAGCACCATCACCAAACAAATTGGCTTACAAGGCTATCAAGGTGGGTAGCATTAGGCCCACAAAAAGTCACGATTGTCATTTCGGAGCAGACAAGAAGTACACGAGCACCTTTATTTTTTTCAGCAAGGTCTTCGACTATTCGGAGCACTTTGCCACCGGCAAAACAACCTTGTTGGCACATCATAAGCCTCTTAACTGATGGACAAAGGCCCAAAAGCTTAACGAGCGGATAGTGAGCCCCAGGCATATCCGCGCCAATGGTTGTGCAAAATACCAAGCGGGTAATTTTAGACTTAGGCTGGCCCCAATCTTTGATAGCTTGAGTTGATGCTTCTTTGCCGAGTTTCGGTATTTCCATCTTCAATATGTCTTGTCTAGCATTTAGCGAAGGAGCCATAGATAGGCACAAATATTAGGATTTTCTTTCAATGTATCTTCTGTGAAGTACATGTAACGCTTCTTTATCATGGATTTATCACCTAATATGAAATTAATCCATTTTAAATACATTAATATTTTAAGAGAGAAAAAAAATGAAAAGTGACTTGCCAAAATTTAAATTTTTACCACTCTTAGAATATATAATCTATATAATTTTTAATTATTGAAGTAAAAATTTGGCATCAAATTTATCATCATAATAAATTTTATTTTTGATATTATATCGTTTATATATCAAAGAAAAAGAAAAGGTGAAGGGAAAAAAAAAGGAACAATATTTTTGCATAATATATATGTCTTACATATTCATTTGGATTTTTGTTTGAGCTCAATCTTATGGTCGTTGTTGGTGATATGAAAATAGTAAATCAGGATATGTGCTTTGATCAACGCAGTTGGGAGGATTTGCAGTTTCAATAGCTAAGATGGTAGAAGTTCCCTGTGCCCTCTGGGCCTTTCGAACTTCTTCGACAAGAACCATTTCCCCTATTTGTCAAGAAAGTAATAAGAAACAAGGACCCATGTTAAAATGAACACATGTGATGTAATAGATGTGTTTCATTTTGTCTTTAGTTTGTAAGAGACGTAAATGTCTTTGCTTTTCCAAATATGTAATATTTTTGGTTGAGCCATCACATCATTTAAGCAGTATGACTTTTAAATGGTTATAAATAATGGAGATTTTGAATGCTCATTGTCTTTTAATGGTGTGAGAGATAAAATTAAGTCAAAAATTGATCATATAAGACATGTACCAGAGACAATCACATGAGATTATAAAGACATTTTGGTTTTAGGTGTTAATAATATGAATGCATTTACTTTATAAATGAGGCAAACTTGATAAATTAATTTGTTTAACTAAATTGAATGTTGTCATATGCAACTCAGAATGAGAATAAATGGTGGAGAATGAAAAATATTTGTTATTTGTTAAATACTCCCAAAAATAATTTAGGCACTCTTCCTGCATAAGTGGGAAACGAATTCTTGCCTTTAAAAATTTGAATTTCTTGACTACATTGAGTGAGCCTTAATTTTTCATCTTTCAATCCACTTCCTAATTGTTGATAGACATGCGCCAAACTCAATAGCTATACATATTAGTGATCGTTGTATAGAAAGAGGAATGAATTTAAACTGAACTTGATCTACATGTCTTCTTTTCCTTCCCTCTGATTTCGATTTTAGAATCTGAATTTTTATCAATACTTTTTCTCTTATCCATGATTTTAAAGTAAGAAGTCATTGATAAAGAGAACCTGACTGCGATTTCAAAAATGATTTTATGGATCCTTCTATTTTCAAACAGTTCTCGAATAACATGTGTTTGCACTTGAGTTGTAGTTGCTATTAATATATTTTTACTTTTGTTACCTCTAGCTCTTTGGATTGCACCATCTTCAATTTTTCCCTTCCATTTTCTATGTTAGAATTAATTTGTTTTTTCTTTATTTCCACAATATTTATAGGTAAATATCTTTTGAATTTAAAAAAAAAATTCTGTTTAAATTGTTTCCAAAATTTTATGTTTGATGGGAACTCAATTTTTATTTTTTTTTTAAAAACTTTTCAAATTTTCTATCGTACTAAACAACATCATGTATTATTTTCATTTTACACCAAAAAATTAAACCCACTAAAATGAACTATTTTCTGTCTTATCAAACTACGTGTCATGTCATTTCACACCAGAAATTTACAGGATGTGTTTGCAAATTTATTTTCTTTTCAACTTTTTTAAGAGCAAATTTGAAAGAAAATTATGAAAAAAAATTGCTACCCCAACAATAAAAGTATCTATATTATATATTATAAATTGAGAGAGAGTATATAATATCATACTTTTTTTTTTAACCAAGTTATATAAATATCATACTTTTTTTTTTTAACAAAGACATTGATAATTGCTAAGTTGTTTTACGTTAATTGGCTTTCTATATTGTCTGTGTATTCAAATCAATTGTTTATTTCAAATTAAGGGTGGCTTTTTTTTCTTATCTTATTGGGTAATCTTTAAAGTAAAAAACTAGTCAAATTAGTCATTTATATTGGACAACGGAATTAGATTATGTTTTTAAAATTATGTGCTTTCAAAAATTAATAGCACCTGAAATATAAAAAAGAATATTGATGGAAGAATATCTCATATAATTGGTCTCTATTAATATAAAATTAATATTCACATTTAAAGATTTGAGATTTTCAAACAAAACGAATTAATAATTTCTTTTGTATATATATAAAAGAGACGAAACACAATACGACAAAATAAAAGTCACCGAGAAAATAAATTGTTCCAATCAAAAGTTGATTTAAAATTTATTGAAATCAAATAAAATATGAATCACCGCGGAAAAGAAAAGACGATCAATATAGCTCAAACAATAAAACAAAGGTTAAAGCACAACAATATAGCACATAGATATTCCTAAACTACCCCTTAAAACAGATGCACTCCATATAAACCCAGCACCCTCTTCCCTCTCTTTTCACCTTCTGTCGATGAAGACAATGATTTTTTAGCAATTTCTACTGTCAACATCGTCACCACTATCTTTTTTTGCCATCAACCTCTTTGTCCTCTTTGGCAAAAAGCTTACAATCGGTGCACCCCTTACTGCTCCAAAAAATTCAAATGACTAAACCTAATGATTTTGGCTTAATTTTCATTTTTCTTTTATCCCTATAGATGCGAGTATATGGATGATTCAATTCATGAAGGCGATGAGAGACGAGAAGTAAGAAATGGTACGAATAAGGCTCTTTAGAAGAATTTGCAAGCTCCTATATTTGAGAATTGTTCGTCTTCAACGATGAAATAGAAATTTTCCAACCCTCAAAGCTACATGAGTGGAAAAAAGATAAGTATTAGCTAGTGATGTTGCAACTGTTTGAAACGAGATGACCAAGTTATCCCATATTATTTTTATTCTCATTTTGCTATTCATGTATCGGCAGTGATAAATTTTAAAAGGAATCAAATTACACTGGGTAATTGTTAAAGTGGTTGTTTCTTGCTTTTTGTTTTATAAAAAAATAGTGTTTTATTGCCCTTATTTGCATTATCAATTTGTTAATGATTTTCAATTTGTAGAATATATAAGATTACATTTATACACTTATGTTTGTTAATTAAGTAAATAAGAGGAAATTTATTTAATTCCAGATAATTAAAAGTGGAAGAAAATAAAAATAAATTTATTTATTTTCAATTAACAATTTGCTTAAAATAGAAAGAAAATAAATTTATTTTTCAGTAACAAGTGACTGGAATTGGAAGGAAATAAATTTAAGCAGCGGCTGGAAGAAAATAAATTGCTTTTTCGGCAACCGTCGGTGGCGGCAGCTGACAGCTGGTAATGCTTTGACAATGGTGCTTAGACATGAGACGCATTTAAAGAAAAAAATTTATTTCTAAATAGATGCTTTAGAAAATAATAATAATAATAATTTAAATAATGACATATTTATAAAAAAATTCTAAAATGTGGAAAAAAAAAAGTAGATCAAACATAAAAATGATATATACTAAATCAAAACATGAAAAATGTGTTCTTAGTTATATTTTTTTAATGTTTAATTACAGGAATTCAAAATTATAAGAAAAGTATATTAAATTTCATCCAAAATTTAATATTTGTTTGGAATTAGAAATTAGAAACCGTTCATGTAAAATTAAGAATTTTTAGTATTAATGTTTAATTTTAGGTGATATTGAATGTCGCTCATACTTCTGGTGATTGATAAGTTTGACATGCATTATTATTGATTTTATTTTGTCTATATACACTCTTCATGTTTGCATTCTTTTCTCTAATGTAATTATAAACTTTGTAAGTAATCATTTAAATATTTAAATTTACGTAAATAATTTAGTAGACACCAGAATTAGTATATGAATAATCATTTAAATATTTATAAAAATTTGAATAAATTCATATCTTACCATTTGTCTCTTTCAATTAAATAAAGTGTTTAATAGGTTAAAATTTTGGTGTCTAATAAATTATTTATGTAAGTTCAGGTATCTAATGAATCATTTTTAAAATTTAGGGAGGAAAACATATAAAGTTCAAAGGATGGAATTTTGTATTTTGTATTTTTTTACTATCTTTTTTAAAAACAAAACGACATAGCGCCGCACCACATCTAGTACTGGTTTTTCCTTTTGCGTGACGTGTACTTCGCCACACGCATAGCAGCGCCCAGTCAGCCACCTACTAAACCCTTTTCTTCTCAAACTCTCTTCACTCTTCAGTCTTCAGTTCTTCCTCCCTCTTTGTTTCCCCCTTTCCGCATTACCATCTGACGCGCCACCATGCAATCCACCTTCGTCTCACCACGTGCCATTCCATTCGTACCCGCAGCCTCTTTCAATGGCTCTCTCACACATTCTCACTCTTTACGCCCCTCCCCGTTCCGAGTCGTAGCACAATCACAGGCTGCGGTAACCGCCGACCCTTCACTCGGTGTAGCTCAAAAGTTGAATAAATACAGTTGTCGCATAACTGAGCCCAAATCGCAAGGTGGGTCTCAAGCAATCCTTCATGGAGTGGGTCTATCAGACGAAGACCTGAGTAAGCCTCAGATAGGCATATCCTCTGTCTGGTACGAAGGGAACACTTGCAATATGCACTTGCTCAAACTATCTGAGGCTGTTAAAGAAGGAGTTGAAGAGGTGGGAATGGTCGGATTCAGGTTTAATACTATTGGTGTTAGTGATGCTATTTCAATGGGAACCAGAGGGATGTGTTTTAGCTTGCAGAGCAGAGATTTGATTGCTGATAGCATTGAAACTGTCATGAGTGCTCAATGGTATGATGGGAATATCTCAATCCCTGGCTGTGATAAGAATGTAAGTTTTTTTTCTACAGTTGGGTTTGTGCTTATTAGTTTGACTAAAATCTTTGATTGTTTCTGTGTATCATTTTGAGAGCTCTGTTTCTTTTCATCTCGATTGTGGTTGTTTGAATTTGATTGTTCGTTGATTTGATGGCGTTTAACCTGTTTTTTGTGCTTAGTATTAGGATGGGTAGGCACGTTGACTTTTCTATTGCTGACATAAAGAAGATACAAATGTTCTTTGTAATCTCTTTTGTTTCTCTTTTATCAGCTCTGTTTTTGGTAATTTCGTTTTTAGCTTATGTATGTCTCTTCTAGCTGTATTTCTTTGCTACAAATTTCGAATGAGGTTTAAGGTTTATTTATTGTTATTTGCTGGTTCATGTGACTCATATGGTCTCCTTTCTCAACATCTTTGATTTTGTTTAATGGATTTTGGTGACTTTAGTGTGGTTGTATGACAATCTTTTGTTACTGAAGTTTTATGCCTTATATATTCTGCTGGTTAAAATGCAATTTTACTATATTGAATTTGCTTCTGATTCTTGTAGATGCCAGGTACAATTATGGCAATGGGGAGGCTCAACCGACCTGGGATTATGGTTTATGGTGGAACTATCAAGGTGTGGAATTTCTTTCCCATCCCCAAACATTGAATGTAAAAATGAAGAGGATAACAATTTCTAAAGTTTTCTAGGCACTTTCTAAATTTAGATTGTTCTATGGTTTTTATGGTTACTCATTACCTCTATGTTTCCTCTTTTGCAGCCTGGGCATTTCAATGGCCATTCATTTGATATAGTATCTGCCTTTCAGGTGTGTTATGCAATTTTCTTATTTTGATATTATTGCCCCACAACGATTGCTTCAAATAGATATAAAAGATATTATTGGTGCAATTTAACGTTATTGTTCTTTTAAGCTTCAGTCAGCATCTTGTGACCAATACATTATGCCAATGCTTCATTCATTTGACTACTATAAAATATGACACATAATGTTTTGCAACATTCCTATGCTTGATTGGCATGTTTGAGATTGTATTTTACCTAATTTCAAGGCTGATTCCTAGAACTACTTCCAATCCTAGTTAGTTTGTTCTTGACTCTAATCTCTTGGGACGCTTGAGCAAATATGGTGCTTCCGATATTTACTTTATTTCTCATTCAAGGTTTTTGTACATTGATTGATTAAGTAAGTAGTAATCTAAACTATGAAAAAAATAATACTCAGTTTGACTAAATTACCTTTTTTTTTAACCTATTTGAAGAATTCTCTCTCCACTAATTCAGAGAGAGAGAGAGAGAGAGAGAGAGAGAGAGAGAGAGAGAGAGAGAGAGAGAGAGAGAGAGAGAGAGTTTTAGGAAAGATGGAAATAGTACTTCATGCAGTAAAGATATGTGTAAAGTAAAAGTTATTAATACTCAATATCCTCAAAAGATTATAACTTTGGACAAAACAACAGTAGCTAAAAACACCTGATATTTCGCTAATGAAAAATGGAAAATCTTGCAATTGGGAAGTTTGACACCAAACATGCCATCTAATTTACTACGAAGGCAAACCATCTTTATTACATAGTGACTATGGAGGAAGCTGAAAGCAAATTGTCATATGTTAGTTTAGCACTGGAATTTTGTCTTCTAAATTTTCTATTGTGGTCAATTCTCATTCTTTTCTAATTTAAACTTGTGCAGGTTTATGGAGAATTTGTAAGCGGTTCAATAAGTGAGGAGGACAGAAAAAATGTAGTCCGCAATTCATGCCCTGGGGCAGGAGCTTGTGGTGGAATGTACACAGCCAACACAATGGCATCTGCTATTGAGGCCATGGGAATGTCTCTTCCTTACAGGTCTGCATGAATTTGCAGAATTATTCAGATTGTCTTTTCTAACTATTTCTGAACATTTTATTTGTTTTTCACATACAGCTCTTCAATACCTGCTGAAAGTCCATTGAAGTTGGATGAGTGTCGTTTAGCTGGAAAATATCTCTTAGAACTATTGAAAATGGACTTGAAACCGCGAGATATCATCACCCGTCAATCACTACGTAATGCAATGGTGGTTGTCATGGCATTGGGTGGGTCAACCAATGCTGTGTTACATTTAATTGCGATTGCCAGGTAACTATGGTTTTCCCATGTACTATCTCTATTATTAATCGCAGCATTTGAACAGTCATGCTATCTTGGTAGGTCTGTTGGACTGGATTTGACACTTGATGATTTCCAGAAGGTTAGCAATGAGGTTCCATTCCTGGCAGATCTAA
Source organism: Croton setiger (assembly GCA_948099555.1). Classification (NCBI taxonomy): domain Eukaryota; kingdom Viridiplantae; phylum Streptophyta; class Magnoliopsida; order Malpighiales; family Euphorbiaceae; genus Croton; species Croton setiger. Next base: position 27,493 of record CANUEY010591012.1, read on the forward strand.
AGCCTAGTGGCAAATATGTTATGGAGGATGTGCATAAGGTGAAGATCTTTGCAGTTATTCAGCACCAGAAATTTAATGCCTTGTGTTGCATCTCTTATAACAACTTAAGTTTAATTAATGTTTGGTGACTTGATCGATGGGTTCCTAACAACTTGTTATTTGATAGATTGGAGGAACACCAGCAGTCCTTCGCTATCTCTTGGAACGCGGCTTTTTGGATGGGGATTGTTTGACTGGTTTGTAACTTGAAGTTGTATAAATATCTCTGTGCATCAATTGAAAGTTTTCAGTAGGCAATTTCTAATGTGATGGTCCAAGATTAACTTGATTAATTTCCTCTCCAGTGACTGGAAAGACACTAGCAGAAAATGTAAAAAATTGCCCGCCTTTGTCTGAGGGGCAGGTAGGATGTCTTCGTCTATATTCTCATCGGTTGCTACTGAAGCAACATTGTTCTCTGTTTTTTGGGGAATAAAGAATAATTGCGCTTGTGTTGATTATCTTTTAGGACATAATAAGGCCATTGGAAAACCCTATCAAGAAAACAGGTCACATCCAAATATTACGTGGAAATCTTGCACCTGAGGGTTCTGTAGCAAAGATCACCGGAAAAGAAGGACTATATTTCTCCGGTGCCATCCTCTGTTTCATGATGTCTCTTTTGCTTTTATTTTCATCTACCTTTTGATCCCTTTTAAGACTGACTTGAAGTAATGAAACAAATATATTTCAGGTCCTGCACTTGTCTTCGAAGGAGAGGAAGCCATGATTGCAGCTATAACAGAAAATCCTCAGAATTTTAAGGTTAGAATATTTGTCAATGTATTTGCATTTTGCACCTTTACTATCCTTAAAAAAAGTCTCCTGTTCCTTTACAGCCATCTTAATCTTGAAAGGGACGTCAATTTTGAAAGTCCTTAAATGGTCATCAAAATTTGTAGGACACAATAATGACATAGTATGCTTGTAATTCTTCAGTCCTTTTTATGTGATAGCTATAGAAGCAGCAACTTGAAAATTGTATATTTCATCTTGTACTTTTTTTTTGATTTATTGCTTAATCTGGGGCCATTTTGATCACTTCTTTAGAAGGATGCTTAATATATAGAAACTTTTGAAAGTTAAAAGCTTTCTTCTTGCCTTGAACAGTTGATTGTGGATTGTCCCTGCTTTTAACGGCTGCTTGCTCTTCACTGGAGATATTACTATTGTTCTGTGTGTATGAGTTGGTCGTTCATAAATTGAATACACATCTACATCTTTACTTCATTCTTTTTTCTGATCAATTAAGGCATGTTGAGGCTTTTTCTGTTTCTCCTTCATAAAGAATCACTGGCAGTCAAGTCTTCCACTCCATCTATCAGCTAGGTGATCTGTTGTAGTAAATAATATGAAAATCAATTGAACTTATGCACACTCACTTAATATTATGGCTGTCTAAATATGGCTCAAATATATTGCTTTCTGTTGGATTTTTATCTGGCTTATTTTTTGTGTAATTACTAGATTTTTTTGGTCTCAAGATTATGTTGTGATACCAAATTTGGTTTCCATATGTAAATGTCTCAGGGAAAAGTAGTAGTTATTAGAGGAGAGGGGCCAAAGGGAGGACCAGGCATGCCTGAGATGCTAACACCAACAAGTGCAATCATGGGAGCTGGTCTTGGGAAGGTACAGCAAGATGAAACCTAAATTTTGCTTTCTGATTACTGGTCTGTTTTATTTTATTTTATTTTATTTTTTTTTGACATTTTGGTTGGTTTAGTCATGAAATGACTTGAATCATAACATTTTGTTTAAATTGGAATACCCATGTAAACATCCCATGGCATATTACTTGCTGAGTTATCTTAATAGTTGAAATTCTCATTTTTTGATAGATTAAATTGAAATGTCTTGCAGCACCATTCTTTAATGCATTAACATTGTTGTTATATGAATATCTTTGCATATACCCATTTCCCTGATGATTTTGTTGCTACTTCTCTGCAACATTTTCTCGTTGCACACAAGATTTTTTCCTTTGCTGTGACATTTTCATTGAATTTTTTTGTTTGAAAATTGCAGGATTGTGCATTGTTGACAGATGGTAGATTCTCAGGTGGTTCTCATGGATTTGTTGTTGGTCATGTATGCCCAGAAGCCCAGGTCCACTTCTTTTCCTTGTGTTTTTTTAGGATTTCATAAAAGAAGCTTTGTGTCATTATTTTTAGATACTTAAAAATAAGATAGTTAAGTTGCAGATTAAAAATAGAGAAATTTCAAATGCTACTTCGAAAATTTTGTGCCTTGACTGGCATGATCCAGCTCGGTTGACCCTTGGCTCTTGGAATGCAATATAAAATATAATCTTGTTGCTTTTGAAAGTTTTTGGACGTATGCAGTTTCCTTCAGTCTTGGTATTGAAACTTGCTGCATTAACATGCACGTTTCTTGTGGCATTTACTTCTGATGTTATTTAAGAAGATGATTCTGTGAAATATATGCCATAAGGAATGATTTCAACTGTGATTCTCCTGCGTATGTGTTGAACAGTTTTCTATTTCTTTGCTTGCTGTTTCCAGGAAGGGGGTCCTATAGGACTTGTTAGAAATGGTGACATCATTAAAATTGACGTTGGTGAGAGAAAGATAGATGTTGATCTAACGGAAAAGGAAATGGAAGAGCGGAGGAAGAATTGGACCCCTCCTCCTTATAAGGCTACCTGCGGAGTCTTATTTAAGGTAAGGAAAAAAATGATATCAGCAATGCATTTTGCCTAATAAGTAGTCAATGCCATTAATTTAATTATGTTGTTCAATTCCAGTACATCAAGAATGTGTGCTCAGCTTCGCAAGGATGTGTGACCGATGAGTAGTGAAGAGGGCCTTGCTTATTTAAGAGCTATGGAGCATGATCCATCCCGCTACATGGGTACCTTGCTGCGGCTATTCGATCTTGATCAAATAATTATGTTAGTAGTGTAATTTTGTCATTAATTATTTTGGTTTTTGAGGTTGGGTTTTGTAGTAGTAGTCTATTAAAAAGACTAATATGTTAGGTAGTTCATTTCGTGTCCATGTCCTTTGTAGCATCATTGCATCATTGTTGTGAAATAAAATCGTAGTAATGGGAACCATCATTTTTAATAAATTGTCTCCTTCATAAAAATAAAATAAAGCTTACAGTGGCGGGAATACCATTGCTATCATTAATTTTAACTAATTTTTTATTCACACGTAAATACTTCATATATGTATTTTTATTAATTTTTATGTTACTTTAATTTTAAATTTTATATAATATACTTTTAATTATTTTTATGAGTTTTATATGATTTAATATAAATATAAGATTTATCAGAATTATTTCAATCTTTAAAATAAATTATAAAAAATACTAAACTACATTCGATAAATTTAATAATAAAATAATTAAATAGAATTTTGGATTTGGGCTTTCAATCCTTAATTTAAAAAAAAAATTATATTCTCACTCTTTTAAAAACATGTTTCACTAAAAAATAAAAATCATAAAAATTTACAATGTTTTATAGTAGCATTATATATTATTTTTTTAATAGTTTTGGACATAACTTTTAATAGTTTATTCTAACTCTAACCTTTTTTTTAAAAAAAAAAAAACAAATTTCATTAAACAAATTTAGATTTAGAAAAAAAATATTTGAATCAAAATAAAGATAATTCTCAACTCAAATAGGAGTACTCATAGAGTCCACTTCTTCCCCCTACTCCGAGCGAAATAGAAAATATAAAGACTACCATTAAAGCAGCTAAAGCAAAATTTACTATATCTACGTGTATTATGTTCTCTACTCTTATGAATATGAAGGAATTTTTCATTATTGCTTATAATAATATTAATTATTATTATTATTATTATTATTATTATTTTTAAATAGATTCTAGATATTTTATTATTTTAATTTGTATTGTTCAAATTCAAAAAATAAATATTAGTAATTTAGTTCTTAATAAGAAAAATGTTACTTTCTAATTTAAAATTTAGCCAATGAAAATCAAAATTAAAAATAATTTGGTGATTATATTTTTTAAGAAGGTAAATAAAATTTTTTAATAGAGATATTTTAAGTGGAAATATTCATCCACATTCTCTCATTTATAAATATGAATAGTTGAGAATTAAATAAATATAAAATAGTTTAAAAAAATAATTTAGTAAATATTAAAAAGGAATAAGGGTAGTTTCAAACAAAATGTTACCATTATTCCCATATTTATAAGTAGTATAGAAAATTGGTCTATTTCATAAATAAAAAAAGAAGCTGTGTTATTAAAGAAAATGACAGAATCCAATAAAAAAAACAAAGAAAACGAAAGAATTTCAATGAGAAAAAGATTAACTGAACACTAGGGCACAAAATTTTGGTTTTCATTGAATATAAAATTTGAACAATTGATTTGCTGTCCTCTAACCTTCATAAAGGAAAATAATAATGTTTTTATTTTAACTGCAAAAAAGAAAAATTGACTTTCTAGGAGTCATGGGTCGTTTTACAAAAACGACACTAGTCTAATTGTCCTCTTTGTAGTCTCGACAATTCTATGGGCATATTTAAGGAACACCAAAATTATATGTTTTATTTTTATAAAATAGCACAAAAATTAAATGACACAATAAATAGCATAAATATTTTCAAAATTGCAAAAATACCCCACCCATAAATACGCCTCCTCTCCTTCATGCATGACATCGTCATTTCTGGCGACTGAAGAGAGAGAAAGTAAAAATTTCTGACAGTAATTTGATGGTCTTCTGGCTTCCATATAATGAAACGAAGAGTAGATTTAGAATCCCCTCTCCATGAGCTTTCATTTGGTATATATATTTGTCTTGCTTTGTGTTGTTTCTCGATTGTAATTTTCTGACAACTATCCGATTGATTTTTTGTCATTCCGACTAAAATAATGTGAAATCAGTTGTAAATTATTGTGGTTTTGTTGTTAGGATGAAAATTCCGTCCAATAACCGACGACAAAATGTGTACTAAAAGAAAAGTCTTCTCTTAAGCTTTTTAGTGGTGGTCTCCGATCAAACATCACAGTACCGGAGCTCCGTCAATCAATTGGGCTGCCATAATAGTACCTAACATTTTAACCTCTAATTTCCTTTTCCTTGTCTCCGATCGGATTTCCTCTAGTCACCAGTGAAGTCACCATCGACTGGACTTCCATTTGATGGTCCTAACTCGTCGGTCGGAGGTTGTGGTGGTGTTGGTAGAAGAGTGAATAAGAAGAAAATGAAGAATACAGAAGGAGAAGGATAAATAATAATCATAATAATGATAATAATATAATTGAAATTTTGAAGTTATACTAAAAGGGGCATTTTAGTCATATTAAAAATTTATGACACAAAAAAATTAACTGTTTGTGTTGACTACCGAAAAATGGGAAAAAAAATGGAGGAAAAAACTTGTAAATTTAAAACTCGAAAGATCTTAGAATTATTATTATTATCTTTCAATCAAAACACTTTGAAAGCAGATTAGTTTAAAACTAAAGCACCTCAATCTACTACAATTTTCTTATTTTTGGACCGTTCAAAAAATTGGGCTCAGGCTTCGGTCTTAATAGGGCCTCCATAATAAGGTACCGACCCAAACCCGGACTACCCGATCCATTCCCTCCTCTGAATAGAGTGGCGGAGAAATGAAGGGATTGGCTATCTGCGCCTGAAATTTTCCCGTGCAATCGCTCCGCGGGATTGACTGTTTTTTTCATCCTCTCTTTCAAGTCAGTATTGGATTTGAAGTTGATAACGATTTCAGGTAAATTTACTTTTGCTAGATTGATTATTTCTGATTTTATTTTTTTTTATTCATTTTGTTGTAATTTCGAGCTTCAAAATTTTGTATATTCATCTGTTTTTCCTATGTTAATTCAATTCATTATCTTCATTTCCGAGCCCTAGTTAATTTTTCTCTATTATCTTATCTGTTATTTTTGTCTGAATTAGGGTTCTTTAGATTTATTTATTTTTTGATATTTAAATTTGAGAAACACTGTTTTTTTATACTATTTCCAGTCACATTTTCTTCGTATAAGGTTAAATTTTAGGATGATGATTTATGCAGTTGATGAGGATTGAAAGTAGCGTGTTTTTTTCTCGTAAGTTGAATTTCAAGTTATTTTTCTTGGTATAAAGTAGATGTTGATTTGAATATCAAAACAATCCGTTGTGCCTGTATTTTTTTTTTTTTTTTTTTTTTTTTTTTTTACAATCGAGCAGTTATTTTTTTATTTAGTGTGATTTAGGTTCAAACGGCTAGTTAGCTTCAAATATTTATTGAGGTTTTTCTTGTGCTTGTTTACAAGATTATTGTTTATTCCGTTCTGTATGCCAGGAATTTTTTTTTGCCATTTGATGTTTGATTTTTATTTTGGCATTTGAAACTGTGATTTTGCATATATTTTGGTTATCATTTTAAGTATTTTGATTAGGTGTTATTTCTCCAATCAGCAAGTTGTTTGTTGTTTATGAATGAGTGTTGACTCATAAACCTTTATACTGGCACAGAACATGGAGAACATGGACATTGAACAGGTAGTGGCTGACACTCCTGATAGAATAACTGCACAGGCACAATTAGGAAGGGAAAGTAATTCATCTGCAGGCGGTCATTCTAGAAATTCTGACTTTAGAGATAAAGAAGGTTTAAACAAGCTAAGGATAAGCAGTAGGCTGGTCCGTGAAAGTGGGCACGATAGAAGACTTAGATTGAATCCTCAAAGCACTTCTTCGAATATGTATGAACCTAGGTCTTGCAATAAATCTATTGCTAAATCTCCAGCAGAAGATTCATATCCATCTCAGAATATTTCTTTATTTAGGAGAGGAGCAATAGTCGACTCCAAGCCTGAAATTAGCAATATTGGAATGGAACCTAGGGACAAAGGAAATGCTGAGCGTGTTAGAAAACCACCGTCCCTGATAGATAAAGATACTAATTTTGACAAGTTATTTCCACACACAGCAACAAAATCTCACCAGGCTCAAGAGACAAAGGATGCTCAAGTATCATCTAATGGGGGATCCTCTTTACGTTTTGAACCTATGTTATCCAACAATAACTTCAAGGGAAAGGAAATATTAGGTGTCAGTTCATGTAATGACTCTGGTAATGATAAAGGGATTGATCTCTCTGGTACTTCTCAACCTAAAATGAAAAAACCAGTGCCTGCTTCTCATCCATCTGTTTCCTCACCAAGAGTAACTGGGCAAAAAAGACTGGTGCGAAATGGGTGTATTTCTCCTCACAACATAGCGACTAGGGCACAAAGATTAGCTGAAAGCCACCAAATTGGTTCCACTTTTACTGAAAAAGATAATTCTAGTGACATGGTTCCTGATGGTCCACCTGCAGCTTTAGTAGATATTGGGGAATTAGTTGCCGAAGAGAATAATTCTCGTAGAGCTAAAGGAAAAGGATTGGTAATTCATTCTCATGCATTGAAAGATGATGATGCAAAAGTCCTGAATGTATCCACCAGGTGATTTATCTGCCATTGCACGTTTTGGTTTTTTATCTCCATTTTCTTCTTGGTATCAAATTAAGTTTTTCTATTAGGTTGAGGAATCTTTTTTTTTTTTATTTTTAAAGACATGAAGTACTTTCCCCTTAAACTTTGATGTAGCATGTTTGTGGTGGAAAATACATTCTGTTTAATTTCTGTTATCTTTTATTGTTATCATTGGTTTTCTTGTGATCCTTTCCTCTCAGCTCTGAGATAATAGTTGATTGACATCTTTTTTTGTCTTAGCAGTCAAGTTTGGCTTCTTGTTCTTTCTTAATACTCATGTAATCTTACTGCTGAATTCTGATAGTGTCTTATGTTTCTATTGAAGTTCTACTAATACTATAGCACCTGACGAAACCAGAGATGCTGTATCGGGTGGTTGGAGGAGTACACGCTTCCAAAAGAAAATGTATACTCCTGATATTGATGAAATTTATTATAATCGCTTTGATAGGAATTTTGAAGTAAGAGATGGGAATGGAAATATTAGCACGAATGCACGTGACTCTATGGATCAGGGTGATGCCCGAGAAGCTTCTAGACATATCTCCGGACTTCATCAAAGAAGTCAACCACATCATGTTGGGAATGGACATACTAAAAGGCAAAAGAAACATGGGTTGACTTCAAGAAATCACTGTGAATGCCCTACAATTGTTCTTGATGAGTCAGAAAATTTGTCCCTTGGCTCATCCCGGGAGTCATCTAGCTCACGATCATCTGAAACCTTTAATATGTCAAGATCAGGGTCATCCAGAACCTTGAATAGACAACGTCGGGGCCTTTTAGATCCAATTTATGAAATTGATGATGATTCATCAAATGAGATGAGAAATGACAACTCTCAGGGTGTAGGCTCTATGGATGATGACCCAGATGCAAGGGCAAGACAAGTCGAAGCAGATGAGATTTTAGCTCGCGAACTCCAAGAACAACTGTATCATGAAGTGCCACTATTTGGAAGCAGTGAGGTTTGTGCTTTTAAGTGGATATCTGTTTCTCCTCCTCTGTTTTGCTGTCTGCCTATTCTCACTTTATTTATCAGTCTTTCTCTCATGTTTATGACCTTTTGACAGACTGATGAAAATCTAGCATGGGTACTGCAACATGAGGAAGATGCATTCCGTATTTCTTCTGTGCAAAATCACCCTATATCACGTGTTGTAAGGATAAGTCATTGATTTGCTTATTATATGAAAGCTTGCATCATGATGTATTGCCAAAATTATGAAGAATTTGTACTTCATCCATCTACAATGATGTTTGATAGCTATGCACATCTCTATAAATGTAACAAAATCTGAAGTTCTTATATAGAATTGCTACAATTAAAAATCAATGAACAGAAAGATTTTAAGTATAACAGCTGAAATTTTGCAGGAATTACACAATTTAGTGCTAAAATTGTTGGTGGTTTTTTGCTCACCTATAGTTTGGCCCATGCCAACAAATTCTGTGAAATTACAATTACCTTATTGGAAAAAAAAAAAAAAAAAAACCCTTGCTACTGTTAAGTAGATAATAATTTGCAAAAGTTATTAATATAATCTTGTTTTGTAATCTCTCATGTCTCACATTCATTCCTGTTTTGTGTTATGTAGAGAAGCTCCTCGACAATCCAAGCAAATAGACAGCCCCAGTCACGGGTTTTCCAGAGCTCTTCCAATAGGAGAGGGTCCCAGGCTCGAATTCTTCCTACAAGAACATCACAATTGAGGAGTCGCCTGTTCAACCGACCCCCTGCAACATTATCTAGAACAAGGAACACCTCTACTGCAGCAGTATCTACCGCTAGGAATTTCCAATTTCCTTTGGGCATGGATTTAGATATGGTACTTCTATTCAATTTTTCTTATTGTTTTTATATTATATATTCCTCTAGTCTTATCTTCTTACTGTTGCCAAAATATTTGAGGAATTGATGTTTTGGATCAATCTTAATGTCTTTGCACATCATTTGCTAAGGATTTCATGTCTGTTCATTGTTTAGTAGCTTTACCTTCTGTGAAGTTTTAAGATATTGTCTTCTGATTTTCAAGATATGGTAGTTATTAGTTTGTTCATTATGGGGATAAATTCCAGAAATTAATTAAATATATTCTCCCTCTTGTACTTCAGATAAGATAATATTGAGGTTGAGGCTTTGTTTAAATATTGTTAGCGTTCTTCAACTTTTGATGAGAGTACAACACTCTAGTGTATAACTCTGGAATCTGTCTTAAGGTCTGAATATTATTAGTATTTCTGGATATAATTCCTTATGGTCAATATGCACTGTTCCACCTTCTAATTATGTTTTGCATGTGTGATTTTCTGAAATACAACTTTTTCTAATTATGTTTCGCATTGATTTTCTTAAATGCAACTTTTGGATTATTTTTTTTTTTCAAGTGAAACTTTATTTGTTTAGGTTGATCATCTTCTTGTGTTGTATTTTTTCTTTTTATTAAATTTTCTTTTCTATTGCACATTTCAGTACTGTTTCTCTTTTTCTATTTGTGATTGACTTAGGAAGTGGTTAAAGCTTATAAAGAAGAAATACATTGACTGCTAGGAGAATGATTGAGCAATAAAAGGAGATCAGTTATTTTAAAAGCTAACTAGTAATCATAAAGCCCTAATAACAATCAAACTAATCCTTGCATTTTTTTTCATTACTACTACACTTGCACTTTGGAGCAGTGACGTTTATCAATGTATTCTCATTTGGTTTTCATGCATTCACTCATTTATTTATTTTAACTTGTCAATAATGTTGATGTAGTTTTCTTGGGTAACCTATGAGTTCTATAATATTGCTCATAACATTTTAAAATATTGTTATTCTAAAACTAATTAATTATCCTTCTCAAAAATTTGGTATTATTTTTGGTATTATTTTCCATGAGTAGATAAGGTGCTGAAGACATGATTGACCTAATAATGAGACTGTTTTCATGTGCAGAGACTTGATATATTGGAGGCGCTTGAGGAATTCAATGATATGAGTATGACAGCCCGTCACATCCTTCAAGCTCAGGGTGATTTCAATGAGTAAGACTTTCCTCTGTCCATGAACTAATCTACTTTCCCCGATAAGTACTTGGACGTAATAATATATTAGCTACTCATACATTGGGGCTTCACTGTAAATCCATTTGTCATTTGGAAAATAAAACAAGTGTAGAGGTTATTTGTAGTAAACGCATTTCAATAATGTTTGGGATAATTCTGGATGTTCATGAGATCAGAGGTTTCTGTTAGTTTATTTGAAATGAAAGTTAGATTGTTCTTCAAAGCTATGCATTTTCTAGTCCTTCGTAGTTTTTCCACCTGCTAAGATAATTCTAGAACTCATGCTGTTCGATATTTTGCTCATCTTCATCTTTCATCAGTTCCTTTTTAAAATAAGAGTCAGGATCCAGATTTACTCACCTTTTTTGGCATTGGAACTTAGATGGGAAATCATGCAACTTTATTTCTTTTTCCTGCTGCAGAAATGATTATGAAATGTTGTTGGCCCTTGATGACAATAATCATGAACGTGGTGCATCTGTTAATCGAATCAACAATTTACCGGAGTCTGTAGTTCAGGTGTGTTGAATATGAGTTTCCGTATGCTGGCATCTCTGCGGTGTTTCAAGTGGAGAAAAAACTTATTCAGATGGAACGGAATGAACTAGGTAGTTTTATCATCATTTTCCTTTGCTGATTTTGTTTTTTGGTTGTATTTTGTGTTTGTGCAGACAGAGAACTTTGAAGAAACTTGTGCAATCTGTCTAGAAACCCCAACTATTGGGGAAGCTATTCGCCATCTCCCTTGCTTGCACAAATTTCATAAAGATGTACGAATTCTCATCCATTTGCAATCTCAAAAATATTTTGCATTTTTTAAGCTAATGATATTTTAATTTATTGTTTCGTTTTTATGTTTGCAGTGTATTGATCCGTGGCTTCGCAGAAAAACGTCATGCCCAGTTTGCAAGTCATCTGTAACTTGATTTGCTCTGGCTCAATCATATTATGCTGCTCCAGATCAAGTCAAAAATTGAAGCATTATTTTTGGAAGGTAATCATAGATATAGTTCTGTTATCCAGCCTTGAGGAATATGATATTACAGAAACCTTTCGACACGTGGGGGCGCTCAACTGTCTGATCCTTCTTTTGAATTTGGTTTAATAGCTAAAGTGAACAAGTTATGGAGTCAGTTCAATTTTTAGGATAACAGTTGTTGAAAAAAGCACTTCATTAGTTCCTTGGATTGATTCAAGGTCTCTTTTTTGGGACTAGCTTGTAGGAGCTGAACCAAGTCCTGATATCACAAACAGAAACCTTGACCAATAGAATTCTGATGAAAGGGAACTAACAGTTTGAATCCCATCTGGAGCATTAAATACAGGAATGCGGGGATCCATTTTGTTTGCGTTTTGGGGTGTGAAGAAACAAGGATGAAGTGGAAGCTTGCCCTGGCATATTTGATTATATGCCGTGTCTTTGGTCTTCTTTGGTCTCGAATTTCAAATGGAATTCAGCTTTTGATTTCATTTGAAATGGGAGAAAAAGAAAAAGGGATGGGTTTTTGGTTGATAGTGCATGAATATCAGCACCTTTGTATATTTTCCTTTACCTGTTTCAATGCTTTTTTGAATGCTTCACTTTGTCATGACAAAAATAATGGAGATGTATACAAATCCACCATTGAATTTCACAAGAAAAAGTCTTGTGTTACCTTAATCTTTCCGTGGGTTTGATGCCATGAACTTGTAAGCTTCTATCACTTTGCAAATTTTTTCGCTAACAATTATTTTTTGAGGCCTTTGAAATTTAACTGCAAAATATTTTGATTGTACGTACAGTTTTTTAAACAATAATATTCACATTTCTCATATTTGCACTTAAGCCTTTAATTCTCTACAATTGAAGTATTCGATATAATTGTTTTATAGATTAAAAAAGAAATATGTGAATAAATGCCATGAATTATTAAAATAAATTAGTAAGGTACAATGTACTTTCTTTCTCCTTTGCACGTTTACCCCTTTATTCTGATTTAAGTGGTTTTTCCTTCTTTATTTTTTTTTTTTCACTTTAAGTAGCCTTTTTAGGTCAATAAATGTGTTTTTAGTTCTACCTTTATCTAAATTGTGTAGAAAATTTGAACAAATTGTTTTTAAGGCCATAAAATAATTAATGTAAGGTTATTTAGTTAAGTATATTCTATTTTTTTTTTTTTATAAAATTGACACAATTAATTGTTTCCTCAATGATATAAGGAGAAGAGATCACTTAATGGGACGGAGAGAGCATTAATTATCCTAAGGCGTCAATTATTATTATTATTATTATTATTATTATTTTTCAGCCTAAAAGCGCCACTTAAAGTGGAAATAAAGAGTGTTCCAATTAAAATGAAATGGGGTAGTGATGAATGCTTTTTTTTTTTTTTTTTTGATAAATCCATCTTTCTGGGAAGATGGGGAAGAAAAATGATGTAAATGAATGGTACACAAATTTGTAACACTGTCGAAAACAACTACAAAATTATTGATATTACATATATAATAATATAAATATTATATTAATTAAAATAATAATAATAATTTCATTATTTTCAGATCAATTTGTATCAATATCCGGTCTGGGAATAATAAAATTAATGAAACCATAAGCTTTGAGTTCCAGCCCCGTAGAAATTAGTGAAAACACATGCTTTAAAGACCACCCCTGTAGATATTTTTTCCTAAATTCTTTAGGAAAAATTGTAAATTTATCCTATGGTTTGTGCAAATATACATAATTATACTAAATGGTCCCATATTTAATTCTGTTAAGACACTTTTATCCTTCTGTTAGTTTTAAATAGAATTACATAAGTAACCTTGTTTAACCTATTTTAACACCTAAAATATCCCTCTTTATCTTTTTTTGTCCATCCCTTTTATCTTAGTACATATGCTCAAAACTATTTTAGGTATTAAAATAGATTTAGGAAGGTCCATTAGGTAATTATTCTGAAAAGTGTCATACATAATTAAAATACAGAGACATGTTAGTATAAATTTTAAAACACATAGATAAATTAGTATATCTTTCACAAACCATGGATATAAATTTTTAATTTTCCCTTAGTGCTAAAGCCTTATACTTATTATGGAATGAACATGTTATAATTTTAGAATTCGCTGATTTTTTAACCACATATGTTGTATGTGGATACTCATCTAACATATCATTTTCATGATAAAGTAAAAAATTAAATTATAGAAAAAAAATTAATGTATTGTTTTTATTTCTTAACAAAATTTCACTTAAAAGTTGAATATTTCACTAGTTTATATTATTTGGTTTTAAAAAAATTTATATTATTCGTGAATTAATCTCTATTGGCAAAAATGTTACCTTTATATTCCTTTATTTATAGTTATTTATAGATAGATTTGAAAATAAATTTCTAATTAAATTCATTTGCAAATAAATTTAAAATAACTAATTTAAATTTAATTCATGAATTTCCAATCAAATTCATTTGCAAATGAAATTAAAATAACTAATTGCAACTTAAATTTAAAATTTATCTTCCAAACTCGTCAAGTGAAATTAGAAATGAAATTCATAAAGTTTTGCGAAATTCATTTAAATTCATTCCAACCAAAGGGTTAATGAAAAAGAAACGGACTGATCGATTATTTCCAACTTGCTTTCGTTTAAAAACTATATTCGTGCGAACCAAGAGACAAATAACTTAAAAATTGAAATACAACCAATTTGATTTCGACATTTTCACGGTTATTTTCCCTTTTGAAGAATAAAAAGAACCTCCTTATTACACTGTTCTATGAGGAGGATTCAAACCCCCCAATAATATTATTGGCAAGTACTACAACACGAGTGTCAAGGCATTCTTTCTACTTAGCATCCTTTGATAACAGTGTATTGCTTTCAGCTGTTCGGGCATTGCATAACTCATCGCAGCCATCCCCCCTCTCAAAAACAGCAGCTGCTCCCATTCCAGTGCCTGCATCGAGATGGCAAACATTCGTAATCAGACTTAATATACATCACCAGCAGTCCACACACACACACACACACAGAGCGAGATAGATACCTATGCACATTGACACCACTCCAAAGCGACAGTCCCTACCACGGCGTTTCATCTCATGCAATAGAGTAGCTACACATCGAGCACCTGCAATAGTGGACATATACCCCGATCATAATTCACTAATAAATGTGGTCAGATGAACATGTACAAATCGCAAATTCACAATGCAAACACGACAACTATCTCCAACACCAATCTCTGATGCATCCTAATGAACACCCATAAGAAGCATCACAAAGGAGCACATTGAGACAAAACAGGCAAACTGTCTTTTCTATAATCTGAAGGTTATGCATTGACACTGTGCTGAAACTGCTGGAAGGACTTGAGATTTAACTGCTCCACTTCCAGACTTTGCCCTGGCAACAGCTTCCCCTTTGACATAGAGAAGTTTGCAGATAAAACTCTCAGAAGTGGAAAGGCAGGACATTGGATGGGAATAATGGAGAGTGATATCTTTCATTGGAAACCCTTCCCTTGATCCAGCAGCCATTTTAGAAGTCACTAATCTCCATGTGATGCCTATCATTTCGAATTGGAATGTAGAACATAACAACTTTCATTTAGTGCCACATACCTGTTGCACCCAAAGGATGTCCAATGGCCATTGCACCCCCATTGACATTGATCCTCTCTGGATCAAGTTCCAACTTCTTACGGCAATATACAAACTGGGAAGCAAATGCCTGAACAGGGAGCAGCCAGTAATCAAGAATTAGAATAATTTATAGAATCTTGTTTTATTGATTCGGCAGGAGACAGTGACAAGTCCAGAATTAGCATTTATCATTTTCACCTCATTTATCTCGAACAGATCAATGTCGCCAAGTTCCAAACCAGCAGACTTCACTGCAGCTGGAATTGCAACAGCTGGGCCAACACCCATGATGGCAGGATCCACACCCACAGCAGCAAAAGTCCTGCAGGACCATAAGAAGTTCCCAAGAGAAAATTAAAAGCAGCAGCATTAATTTCCTTTGAATAAGATCACATCCCTCAATTTGGTAAAAAATTATTTCTCAATGTTGATAGAATGAAATTAGATGATATATGATGGATCAAACATAATAACACAACATTTCCTCAGTCAAGCATAATAAAATTGTATAAAACCAAATCATGATACCAAGAAACTTATAAATAAGCACAAAAACATGAATAAAGTAGGTAAGATGATACGAACATAAAATAATGCATATACGTTTTTTTGAAAGGATGCACAAATTTTAATTTTTGGATTTATGAAACTGCAGATAAGCAAAAAAGCATAACCCACTTTTCCTCAAGTGATCCAGTTTGGAGTTGCATACCTGAACACACCAAGGATAGGCAGCCCTTTGCGCATTGCCACGCTTCTTTTCATGAGCAGCACAGCTCCGGCACCATCAGTTACTTGGCTAGAATTCCCTAAAAAACATTTAAACAAGTATCACAGAATTAAGATATTTAAGGGTAAATCTATTCAACATAACATGAATAAAAAGCCGATAAAAAAAGATAACATGAAAAAATAGATCATAGGCCGTCATGCTTACCCGCAGTAGTGCTTCCATCTTTCTTAAACACGGGCTTTAATTTTGCTAGATCTGACAATGATGTGCTAGGGCGAATTCCATCATCAACAGAGACAGTGATAGGTTTTTCATTGCCAGTTTTTGGGTCCACAATCTTTATACAAGAGATTTACAGAGCATTAAGTTAAGGATCTCCATAAACAGATAGAGGACGCAGAAAATAGACAAAAGGTTATGGATCCTTCTACTCGCACGTCAATAAAGATAACATACCTTGGTAGCCACAGGGATTATTTCATCCTTGAATTTTCCTGCAGCAGTTGCAGCAGCAGCCTTCCTATGAGAGTCAACCTAGTAATATACCAAAATCAATATATATATATGTATATAATACTGAATGCAACATGTGACACCCAAGAGATTCATTCAACTTACTGCAGCTTGATCCTGCTCCTGTCTAGTCACTCCGAAACGATGGGCAACATTCTCTGAAGTAATACCCATGGGCAGAAGACAATTTTGAGCTTTCTCAAAAATCTTTACCTGTCATATTAACAAAACTTTAGGCTCAGTCCCAAAAAGCCATTTATTGACAAACTTTGTGAAATAAAAATGGGAAATTAAGAAGGGGAGTAAGCATACCTTTGGATTCACATCTCCATCCCAAGACATCGGATTAATTGTCATGGATTCCAAACCAGCTCCAATTCCTGTAGTGCAAGAATTGAATTAAAAGGTAACAGCAACAAACTAACAATCAACGAGGTAGTAGTAGGATAATACAGTGCAAGCAAAGCAATACAGTTATGATTATCATACCAATGTCATAAAACCCTGCTTTGATAGCTGCTGCCACATCAGCAACCGCCTGAAGCCCAGATGAACATTGCCTATTAACAGTCCTAACAGGCACAGTTTCTGAAAGCAACATAAGATTATACAAGATAAGCATCAAACTGATAAACACAACTCAAATCATCAAAAGAAATGCAAGGAGAGAGACAAACAGACCAGGAAAACCAGCATAGAATGCAGCCATTCTGCATTCACTTGCTCTTTGAGATCCTGGGGCCAACACTGTGCCCACAACAATATCCCCTACTTCACTTGGGTTCAAATTTGTTTTCTCTATCAATGCCTGCAGCAGCCATAATAACAGTATAATACATAACTGAGCAAATCTTAAAACACCAGAACAAAAATGTGAGCTGCTGATTTGAAACCCTTCAATCTGAATTTAAATTGAATTAATTCAAAACTTTAAAAGAGAGAACCTTCAAAACGGGAGCAAGTAAATCATCAGCATGGGTATCCTTAAAACCGCCGCGCTTGGACTTGCATAACGGAGTTCTATGAGCTCTGCATAACACAAGAGAAGAAGTCTAGCTCAAGATCATTCAATAACGAAATTACCCACAAATATCGACAGTAATACTATACAAAAGTTGTTAAAGGGAAAACTTACGCTACAATCACAACATCATCTCCATACACAGCAGTCCTTTGATAAGCGGCACTATCTCCAGCTAAACAAGCTGATGCCTGGACTCAATTGAAATTAAAATAAGGTAAATACAAAAATACTAAATTATTAAAAAATTTGAAACGAAATGTTTGAACTAATAAATGATTCAGAAAGATATTTCAACAACTGAAGCTATCAATCATCAGATCCATCATTTCCATGAACAATATAAGGTCTATAATCAATAACGAAATACCACAATTAAACAAAAAATAAAGTACAAAGAAATTCTAAGCTAAGATCACGAAACCAGAAATCAGTAAGCTTACAGACAGAGAAGATTCAAAATTGTGGGAAGAAGACGAAGAAGGGCGAAGATGATGAAGAAGAACTCGTTGTCTATTAATGGCTTTCTCCATTGTTATGGTTTTGTTTTCTAATTTACGAAACGCTTGAGCAAATAAAAAGAAAGTCTGATTTGATCGAGGGAAAAAGGCGGTGATGTTTTTATTTATATTAGATGGATCACCTCTATAGTTGGCGGTTAGATCATACAATGATTTTTTTTAGAAGAGATAATATAATGACTAAAGAAACAGAAATTAAATTATTTTATTTTATAATTTTCGGTGAATTCGGGAATATTCCTACAAATATTATTTTTTTATAAATACTTTGTACTGTTAGATGGTATTATTTAAATCTGAAATTAAGGTCAATTTGAACTAAAAAAAAAATTCTGAAATTAAGGATTCATATCTGCGATATTAAGGATAATATATTAGATGTAAGAGCTGACGTGGCCGATATTTCTGTTTGGATAATAGACGTTCCAACCGGACACGCTACTTGCTTTCCTATTTCACACTCCTGCGCTGCGCGTAGGATTGGAGATTCTCTCTCTCTCTCTATATATATATATATAACTGAAATAGTGATGAGCAGAGTTTATTTCGGTTAATCGAAATTTTGATAATTTTTTATTTTTCGATTTTCGGTTCGATTTTTGGTTATCATTTCTAAAATTTTCGATTATTTCGGTTAATCGAAAAATCAAATTTCAATGACTAAAATGACGTCGTTTTGGAAAGCCTTTTTTTTTTCTCTTCTCTTTCTTTCGGTTTCAGTTTGGTTAACCAATTTGCACAACTCTTTTATAACAGGTTTTCAAAAATTCGGACTGATTGGTTATTCGGTTTCATTTTTAGTTAACCAAAAATTTCGATTTTAGTTACTCATTTCATGCATTTGGTTAACTGAAAATCGACCAGTTCGATTCGATTTCAGTTCAGTTAACCAATTTACTCAACTCTAAATATAAATATAAAGACTTAATCTCTATAAATACTGCCAAATTTAAATTATGCTTATTTACTTTTTAAATCAATTTTCGACAAATTTTTATTCCGATTCATTTCCTATAAAACTTTAAACAAGTACAAAAATTATGACTAGTTAGATAAAAAGTACTCAATTTGCTTAATTTATAGAAAAAATTAACTTTTTGTTATGTGTTTAATTTAATATTTTGAGAATAACAATTCATTAATAGCATAACATTTTTAATTGATAGAGACATGTCACGTGAATGAAAAAACTAATAAATATACATATTGAAATAAAAAATAGAAAATAACTTATTTCAAAATATGAAATCAAACATATAAATATAAATTAAATGAATATAATATTATTTAAATATTAATTAATTATTATATTATAATAAATATAAAATTTTAAAGATTGTTAATATAATGTGTATTTGGGTAAAAATAAAAACGAATAAGATTATTTATTAAACATTTTATTAAATAAATTGTAATTATATTTTTTTATGTCTAATATTTTTTTCTATTCTCTAATGTTTTAATGTTTTTACGAATTTAGGGGTAAAAATTTGTATATGTAAATATTATTTGTTGATTTTCACTTAACTAAAATATTTTTTCTTTCACTACATTTATTTTCAATCATCAAACTACGTTCTCGAACTAATTCGAATTTGTGTGTTGAATATGCATATTATAAGCATCATTTTCGACAACAGTTTTTGAAGTAATTAAAACACTAAATTTTTTTTTAATGTTTAGCAAAAATAACTTTTAATATAAATTTTAATTATTTTAACAATACTTTATTAAAAATTAACCAATGTAATTTTTAATTTTTAATATTTTATAAATCACAAATAACTAATATTAACCGCTAAACCATACTTAAATGCTGATTTTGATGAACAAACAGTATTTTCAATGATTTAAGGGGAAAAAAATAAAAAGTTAATTTTTCTCAAAAAAAAAAAAAAGAGAGAGAAACAAACGGACCCTTATGAATACACAACACACGCGCTTCAACGGAGATTGCTTCTCCCTTGGGAAAGCCAAAGATGGAAAAGCGTGCCCGCTTGGGAAGCGCGACAAGAAATTTACCATTAAACACATCATCCTATCCTTCCTTGTGCGAGAACCGGTGCTAATAAGACCCATATGCTAATAACCACCAATATGGTATGAAAATTCAATGGTGGCGATGCCAAATTGAATTATTTCAATTTATTCACAAGTTCAAAATATTAGTTCTTAAAAAATTTTCCAGTACTATTAATTATCTGATCGCAAGCTGACATGTTTATATATAGATAAAAATTACAATTGTCCCTTATTAAATTTTTATTATAATATAATTCTAATATTCAAAATATTTGATATTTATTAAAAATAACTTTCAAAACTTTATGTTTACTGTAATTTCTCTGTAAATCTAATTTTCTATATATGTAAATCTAATTTTCTATAAAAGTAGGAATTAGAAGATAAAATTGATAATATTAGGAATAAAAAATAAATTTAAAAATTCTAAACTTAATACATTTATTTTTTTTCTTAATGATATAATATTAAGAATAAAAAATATCATATTACGTTTCACGTGAGCTTGTGTTGTTTAACAGATATTATAATTATTGAAATTTTCCCTTCCAACTTTTTTTTTTTTAAAAAAAATATATTTATAAACTAAATGTGATCTGATATCTAATTTTAAAATATAAAATAAAATAATATTTTTTATCCACATCACTTAATTTGAAAAGATATAAAAAAAAAATTTTACGAATATGTCTAAATTTATAAACTAAATTTAAGATAATTATTTGCCGTTTTTGACTTTGATATTCAGACTGATGACGGATTCGTCGATCTATCAATTGAATCGGGTGGTTTAATCAAAGTTCATAACATACGTTTATCAATTTATATAATATTTATATAAAGCAAAGTTTTTGCCCAAAATTAAAATATATACAAATTCAATTGATGAGATAAATTAATCTAAATTTATATTAAATTTATTTGATAAATAATTTTTTTTAAAAAAATTATATTTGGGTACATATGAGAATAATACACTAATTGAACTAATGTTCCATTTATTTTGATTTAATAATAATAATTATTATCATAATATGCTTTTAATTAGAAAGGATAAAGAATGAGACAATGAACCGAAAATATTGAATAATCTGAATTACCAGATTAATATAGATTTTGATTTCAATTATTTTTTTGAGTTATAAAGGTAAGATAAATTTGACTAGAATTGTGATCGATTCATTTTTCTAAGGTTAAAATATTAATTTATTGTGTTATTTCGGATCTTGTAATTACATATGTATTTTTTGCTGATAAAACTGTGTAGATAATGATTGATGATAGTTCTTTGAGCAGACTTAGTGAGCCTAAAGATATAAGTCAAGTTATAATATTAGTGGTTGGTGATGGTGGAGAGTGAAACAATGAACAAATTATTAGAATAATAGTGGATTCACTGTCTAAATGATACTGACATAAATAAATTTTAATCGATAAATCAAATCGAGCCGTAATTATAGTTAACCTATTAGTTGATTCAGTTTGTGATGAATTAAATTAACTATAACATAAGTAATAAAAATATAAAATGAGTTAATGAGTGCAACGTACGCTAGAAGAAAATTAGATTCGTCAACGCACGTTTTTGTTATACCAAATTTGTTAGGATTTCTTTAGATTAATGATATTAAAAAAACGAACAATAAAGTAAAATTACATCTTAGTCTTTATATTTATTATTTTTTTTAATAAGGTCTCTTATCCATAAAATAATTTTATATAAATTTTATTATGAAATATTTAACGCAAAACTAGTATTTTTTAAAAGGTATCTTACATAGTATTCAGGTTAACTTTTTTTTTTTTAGGTTAAATATTCAAATTATCATTATGCTCTAAATAACTTACAAAGCAGAAATCAGGTGTGATCCCCACTAGGTTTTTCCACCTGCATGAAAATGGTCAGTGCTAAATTAGATTTCTCATTTCTAAATTAGCTTATTTTGTCGTTTGAATTAAACACTTAATTTTTATTTCAAAATTAAGCATAAAAAATTGGATATTTATAAATTATTTTCCATGGCTATCTAAGCTATGAGAAACAAATTAAACTATTAAATGGTAGATCGGAATTATTGACAAATGATTTATTAATATAATATAAAAAAAAATTGTCAACTAACAATAAGCCATTTATTGTTGTAAACCTGTTATTCGTATATTATAAAATTAATATAAATTATATAGATTGATAACAAACTGAATAGATAGGCAAATTATATTGCTAATATTTTATTTAGATTTAATATAAAATCGACTAAGTATAAAACAACCATAAATTCTTTTTAGACTTAGGTCGTAGTTTTGAATAATTGGTAAATGTAAAATTCTATAAACTTGTTGCAAATTATTTCAATCCATTGTAAATTTGATTGAAAGCAACTTATTTTCTATATATTTGCATTATTTTTGTGAGCTTTAAATTTAATTTAGTATATTTTCATTATTATTCTTAATCACTTCTAATATAGTTTTTCTTAGCATAATTTGATTATGAACCTTTTAAAAACATGTTGATTTGTTACAAAGAGTGTTTCACAAACGTTATTATAGACTGATAATTATAAATTTAACATGATACAATTTTTATAAAATTTATTATAAACCAGTTTTTAACAATTGTGTGTTACAGTACAGTGAATTTTGCATGTAAGATGATTATATTTCCTCCATTAAATTACTTTTTTGTGTAATTATTTTCAGTAGTTTGAAATTCTACTTCATTAATGATATTTTTATTATTCTTTTACCAATAATGATTTTTTATTAATAAATCACATTTTTTACTTTCACCCTTAAAGGTGAAATATTTTCTTTTTAGACAATTTTGAAACAACATCGTAACCTCAACACAGATCCGTTCAAGGCCCGTCAAGAGGGCAGACTAATAGGGCTTGAAATCTACATTCTTGAAAGCTGGGCTTACTAGATTCGGTCCAACCTATTCTATGTTAGTATTTTTTTTTCTGAAAAGTCTATATATATATATATATATATAATTATTTTAAAATTTTTTGGATTAAACATAGTTCTTTTTAATTTTTTTTTGAAAAATAGCCCCTTTTTAAGTTTTTGGCCTAAAAATAGTTTTTTTTTTAAAAAAAAAAATTTATGAATGGAATATGAACATTCTATATAAATTTTATGAATAGGTCATAACAATTTTCAAATTATGAATAACCAATGATAGGAGTGACTATTTTTAGACTTAAAATTTAAAAGGATTATTTTTAAGTTTTGAAAAGTATTTTTTATCCACTATTTAATAATTAAATGTTTTCAATTTCTATTGTTGTGGTGAAACTCTACATTTACAGTTGAATAATTGTTTTTTTTTTTTTTTTCAAATTCTCATGAAAAACTTATTTTTTTTTTTTTATATAAATGATACAGATGGAATACAAATTATTAGATTTGTCGAAATTTATTTATTTATTTGAATGGAGGTGAAAGAATTCTGATTCTTGATCTATCATATACTTGCTATGTCTCAGTGTTGCAAAATTTAATCCCTTTTGTATAAACTCAATGAGAACTAAGATGAAAAATACATAGGTAGAAATAGCATGAAAATTGACATAATTAACTATATTATTAACACCATTCATAATTTTCTGATAACACTGTGTTCCCGTTGAAATTGAGTTGCATACAATATTATATGTTACGAGGATAATGATCATAAGTTTGGGGTTGGTTCTTCAGCTCGCAGGTTCTGTAAATTTGAAATAAAACGAAAAAGAAATAAATAATAAACGAGGAAATTAATAAAGAAGAAGTGAAATGGGGTAACTAACCAGGTTGGGTGAGCTTAAACCTCTGAAGCCCAATCTTGAATCCTAACGTCTTAACATCTTCTTGCACTTGTTTTTGAAAGTCAGTATAGCTGAAAGGCTTATACTTTAAGCTTTGTATCACACACTCTTCTGCTGGAAATACAAAATAGCAAATTGATACTCTCTCTCTGCTTTTGTTTACCTTCACTCTGTGCATTACACTTTTGTACTCATCATTGCTTACAGCCTAAGCCAAAGTCAAAAACAATGCATCAAACTTTAGCCCTTATCAATACTTATTATAAATGTCTCAAACTTTTTTTATAAGCTGTTTTTTAATTATAAACACTTTAGAGGGTGTTTACGTAAGTTTAAATTTTTTAGCTTATTGAGTGTAAGCAGAGAATTATTTAAAGTATGTGAAAGTATAAAAGTAATCGGAAACTATTGAAACAACTTAAAATAAGTTATTTTGAAAAAGTTATAAATTGTAGCTTATTTTAAAACTGTTTATAAGAAGATAAACACTTGAAAAAAAGTTTAGATAAACAAATAAATAGTGAGTTTATAATTTAAAAAATGCTTATAATCTGAAAAACACATATTATAAGCTAAGGTAAACACCCATTATTTTTCAGGCTTATCATTACTTATTTTCAACTTATAAATTGATTAACAATTAGCTGTCTATTTTCTAACTACTCCTAGGCACACAAAATTTGACCAATTAAACGATTATACCCTTAATTATTTTTACAAATTGTAAACTAAACATATTCTCTTATCTCTTACCCAAATAAAATCACTCATTGTTTGTTGACCACTCACAAATTGATTGGATGACAACTTGTAAATAAGTTTATGTTTATCATTTTGTAGTATTAATGTGGTGCATGTTTACATAAAAGAGCTAAGAGCATCTCCAATATTAATATAGATTTTGACTGATGTGTCACATGAAATAGAAGACATGAATGTTTAAGATAGATTTTGACTGATGTGTCACATGAAATAGAAGACATGAATGTTTAAGTAACTGAACTGTCTCTAATGTATTTATTTTGAATTCTCTACATTCTATTTCTTTTTCTTTTTCTATCCACAGTTTAATAATATATATATATATAAGTTATACAGTAATGTTAAGCATTTTTAGTTCATAAGCAAATAATAACAATAAGAAAAAAAAAACCCTAAATAGGAATAAAAAATGCGGAGAAAATATAGTAAAAATAAAAAATTAGGTAAGACCTGCATCATATCTCCAAGATTGAGAACGAGAGTATTCGGAATAGGATGAATATGGATCCATTTGTCATCCTTAAGAAGTTGAAGTCCTTCTCCATGTTCTTGATTCAAAACAGAAATCAAAGAGCTATCAGTATGAGCTTCCATCCCCATTCTCTCATCCGCCATTGAACATTGAGGATATCTATAAACACGTATTATTCCTGTTTCTTCTGACATATAATCCTTCGTTTTCTCTGGATCAAGATTAAGCTTTTTTATCATGGCCTCATATATAGTTTTAGCAATTCTAGTTACATGTTTTCCGTATTCTTCCAACGTCAATCTAGAAAAAAAAAAAAACTTGTTATTTAAAAAAAATAATAAAAAAAAAACAAATCGTTACATTTTATTTAATTTTTTTTAAAAAAATTCATAAATATGGACAACATATATGCCATATTCTGAAATAATATCATTTTATTCCTTGTTATTATTCTGCAAATAAATTACAAACAAGACAACAAAGAGAGAATTTTTGATATTGTTAATAAACAAAATATTTTTTTATACCTTATAAAATGAAGATTTTTTTTTTTGAAAAGAAAAAAGTGGAACAAACAAAAACATAAGCACGTGAAACAGGGAGAGGGACAAAAATGAAAAGAACAAAAAAATTGGAACTTTCATGTTCTTGTCAAGAATAACGATTAAGCCATGAACATCATATCAAGAACAATGAATCAGAAAAAAAAAACAATTATTTCTCCTTTTTTTACCATAACTACTACAAATCGAATGCCTTACCCCCTTCCGGATTTGACATTTCATAATTCTCAATTTTAAAAATTTACTCATTTTCACTCCAAAAACTTGGGAATTACAGAAAATTAGAACAAGTTTACATGCCCTAATCATCTTTTTATTAGTTACGGTCATGATGGTCAACATTAATATTATTGTTACAGAAATAGTTTGAGCAGCTAATCATGTATTATGTAATAAAAAGTGTGATAAAAATCATATATAGAAAAGTTGATGACGCTGACCATTGACATTTCTTTTTTCGGTCATAGAAAAAGATCTAGACCATCCAATCAAATGTCTCTTTGTTCCAGAGCATTTTCAATTTTTTTTTTTTTTTTAAGATATTAGTAGTAGAGAAATTGAATGATAAATGCTACATTTAGTATGTAATAATTCATAGTCCAAAATGAAATTTCAATATCATCAAAATTCAGTTTATATAATTTTAACAATATATCAAAATATAAAATTATAATTCATATGATGAAGCGATTAAAAAAATACTAATAATACTATGATATTGTTATCAATCCAAATGGATCAAATGAGAATATTTTAGTAAAAAAAAAAATTGGATTAAATGAAAAAAAAATCAATAAATTAAATGATAAAAAAAGAGAGAGAGAGTAGGAACTGTACCTGAAAGAATCGAGTGTAGGATCTACATCGTCCAACTGAGATATTTGACTAAGAGGAACATTAATTCCTTCAACCCAGTTAATACTTTTAGGGCCTCTTTCGAGAGCAGTGCCAAAGGGTGTCAGAACTGGAGTGCCCCAGAAGTATGAAAACGGATCAATTATAAGAGCTTTTTTGGATTCAAAAGAAAGAGAGAATATCTTCTTAGCATGATCTTGAAGCTGGGTCAACAAGGTTAAAGGAATTCCATGATTGACCAAACGGAGCAAACCCCAGTTCTTACAAGCATCTTCAAGATTATCAAGATTGAGAGAGTCGAGATCTATAAGAGGAAGAGGATCATCTTCTAGAATATTTTGTTTTTTGGTGCAATTAACAGGACTCAAACACTCGACAAACTCAGTGGATTGAGGGTTTTCGAGGCGAAACACAGGAGGATAGGATTCAAGATTCAATCGGGACATGATTTATTTGTTTGTTTATTTAAGGGTGAATTCTGAAGAAATGAAACAAAACTAGACTTCAATCTATAAGATTTGCAGAAGCAGATAATACAAATATATAGAGGAGAGAGGAAGGAATAGCATAGCATGGGGGCAGGGGCAGGGGCAGGGAGAAGGGAGTGAGGGTAGGTATTTAGTTAAATATATATGTAAGTAAAGGACTTAACTGTAAATACACAAAATATTTACAACCACGTATTTACTGCCATTTCAGTTTCAATGTTGGTTTGACTGGTAAAAGATACCAAGGTGGGTCCAATGGACTGTCCTAAGGAAAATGCAAACTGTTGCTAGAGGCAGGACCTGGGCTGAAAGAAGCGTTGTTTTTATTAGCAGGCATGGGTCCCTCACTCTATTTCACGTGCACTGTTTTGTGATTTACCTGCCAAGTAACAGTCACGAAGCTGTAGTGTTTACAGACAGTGGAGCGGATTTTTACGATCCAATACTTTAGAAAATGGGAATCCGCCTATCATAGTATTAAATTAAATGATTATCGAACGATTATAAAAATACTTATAAAAAATTTATTCTGTTATAAAACTAATGTATTTTAATGATTATGGTAATGACTCTAAAATCTGTAGATCTTAAATTTGAATTTCATACATTTCCCTCTAGAAAAAAACATAAAAATAGTTTGATGACCTCTTTTGTATAGGACCACGTTTCAATAATTTCATAAAATTTGTAAACTTATTTTGTCATGTTTGGAATTTAAAAAGAAAAAAAAAGTTGAATTTGAATTTTAAATTACTAATTTAGAGATATTAATTTTATTTACAAAGAAATTCTAAAATCATAATTTATTTACTGAATGGTAGATAAAGCTCCATAAAATCATAAAAAAAAAAATAGATTCAAAATTTGTTAGTATGCGAGTTGACCGGAGAGCTATCTTATTCCTTAATTGAAGCTACTTCCAGAGATATTTTTGTAAAATAGGTGAAAGAAAAAGAGAATTTCATTCCTTAAAGTCTAAACAATTAAATAAACAAAAATTTAAAGTTCAACTTTTAAAAATTAAATTAAAAGACAAATAGAAAATAAAAATAGAGTAATAATGTTATGTTTATATAGCCATTTACAACCAGCTCGTTTCAAATTTTAAAATTTCAATTTTTAGGTTAATTGAAATTAACAAAATTTAAAAAAAAGCTAAACGAGAATTGAGACCGAAAAACAAAAAGTGTTAAGAGATTCGATTAATGAAGTCGAAATTTTTTTAATTTTTCGGTTTGGTTTCAGTAAAAACCGATTTTTGCTCACCATTACTAAAGAGAGTTCAAAACTGTCCATGTGGACTGTTTTTATGATGGATGAATTGAATGTATTTTTTTTAGGATATTTCAGAATTATTTTCTTCTAATAAGAATAATTAGACTTAGGTAAATGATTTATTTTTTTATAATTTTATCTTTTCGCATTTTATTGATTCAAATGAATGTTTTATTTTTACGCGAATGACCAATTATCTTGAAGTATAAACATCACAAATTTTAATCACCAAATAAAAATGGTTTTTTTATAATAAAACTTAATTTTTGAAAAGAAAAATAATTTATTAGAGGCTAGTAAAACCAATCATTAATAAAGTGAAATTAACTTACTTTATCCATTATTCAAAATTGTTGGATATCAAAATTAAAAATAAAATGGGTCATCTTTTTAATATAAAATTAGAAATATTTTTGAAAAATTAAAATTGTTTATTGAAGATGAAGTTGCTAAAATTTTTTTAAAACCGAGCACACATCAAAAATTTAAAATTGGATAACGGTGAGGAATTCAAGACAGCAGGTTTCAAGTGCGAAATGGAAAAAAATAAAAAAATAAAGAACATGTAATAAGGAGGGAAGGGTAATTTCAATTAATTTATTTATGGGCTGTTGAGTGGTAAAAGACACAAAAGTGGGGGCCATTGAAAATTGGCATTTGATTATCATTGTTTGTCTGTGAAGGGAAAAGCAAATGGTTGCTAGAGAGGGAGGGAGGCCTGGGGTGAAAAGGAAAGCTACGTTACAACATTATTTATTAAGCCAAAAACCTCTAAACAGTCCCCTAACTTATTTTTTTAGATAAAAAGGACCCTTTAAACTTTTTAGAGACTATAAGCGTCTTTCTTAACTAAAACTAAATCTAATTTCTTCATCACTAAACAGTCCCCTAATTTTTTTTTTAAGATTTGTTTTGGTTTTGAATTGTTGAATCTACATTGATTTTGACTTGATCAGACTCTGGTTTTTATGTTTATTTTTATACTGATTGAAAAATTAACTCTTTGTTTTTCTGATGCTTGAATTTGACATTCTTTATAGTATTATTATGATTGAATCTATTGCTTCCTTTGCTTGATTGTAATTTTTTTTTTTAGAATTTTAGAATCTCTTTTGTTTCCTTCAATTCAATGTTCGATTGTTTTTTTTAAGTTAATCTTAATTTTTTCCAAAAATTAAATTTTAATTTTACATGTGCATGATATGATAGAAATTTAGTATATATATGAACATGTTTTAAACAACTTTTAAATAATTTGTGAAAATTTTATGAATAAAATATGAATAGATTATGATTATTTTTTTAAAATTGTTGGTATCAAAATTATTTTGTAAAATTTAAATGAAATGATAAAATTTTGAATATATTATGAACGGTTTGTAAAATTTGATGAAAATAGCTATTTTATAATATTTTTTTTATATAAAAAGAAACATTTTAGTCTCTTAAAAATCAAAAGTGCCTTTTTTAGAAAAAATTGTTTAGAAAATGATTGTTTTTATCCTCCTCTCCTTTATTATTAGTAGACTTGCCTCCATCAGTCCCTTTTACCCTACCTGTACTGTTTGTGATTTTTTTTTTTTTGGGAAAGTACTATTTTGTGATTTACCTGCCAAATAAAGGCAAACAAAAATAGATAGGCCAGCAGTAAATTCTTATCTCTTCATGTACATGTAACCATTTATAGATTAAGTTAATAAAAAAAAATTACAAATCTACTATTAAAATTTATTAAAATTATGATTATTTCTTTAATTTTGGAAGTAAAATCTTTTGATTTTGTTATACTAATTAGGGACGAGCGGTTTCGATTTTGAATTAGTTCTTATCAAAAACTAAAATCAAAACTAGACTGATGTACAAGTTCATTTGAAATTTAGAATCGAAATTGGATCCAAGTCTCCGGTTTTGATTTTTCGATCCAGGTCTAGTTATAAATGAAACTATATGCAATTATATTTATGAATTTTGATTCTTGATTCTCGATTCTCAGTGCCGATTCCAGTTATAATGAGGAACTAGAACTAAATTCGTATTTAAAATTTTTAATTTTGATTCTGGTTGTGATTTATTTAGAGTGATTATTTGGTTCTAGTTCCGGTTTTGTTAATTGATGGGCAAAAAATTGTAATTATTAAGACACACTACTAGTATTTAAAAATTTGGAATCTTTAATTAAGACAGCCAAAGAATGATGGAAGTGTGTCTACATACTATCCTGATTTCCTAGTCGTGCAAATTAATCTCAAAATACCCTTCATTATTTGTAAGATTTCATAATCCAAATTGTGAAAAATTGCTCATCTCTATTGGAAAATAAAAAAATTACTTTAACATCATAATTTATATTTTTGGAGGAAACATATAATAATGATTGGAATCTCATAAAATATTTGTAAATCATATATATTATATCGAAGAGAGCATCAACTCAAACATATTCCATATCATCCTTTTTAAAAGCAAAATAAATGCTAAAGAGCACCAAAATAAAAAGAATGCATATGGTAGGAATAAAATAAATAAATATAATTAAAAGATTCATTATGTTGTTATATTTGACCTGAGTACGTTGGTTGATTCATTATTGAAAGAGGTTCATCAAATGGTACCTACGTTCTGGTTTAAGGATTATAAGCTTTGAACTTGGTTCTAGTAGGAAAAACAAACTCCTTTCATCTTATGTCAATTCAACTACAAAGTTCCTACATAAATCATTACTTGCCAAAGCCAAGACTCGACTTTCACATGGTGCACTCATATACTATATTTTTTATATACAAATTTAAAATAAATTAAATTATATGATAAAAGTTGCCTCCATTTATCTTAAAAAAAAAAAATTTACATAGTAATGTTTTAAAAGTTTTTTTGCATTTGCTCTCTAGGCAAGTTCATATTTTAACATCCTCCAATAATCTCATTTTCAAAAGAAAAAAAAAAAAAAATCATCTAATGATCTCATTCTCAATGTTATTAAATAGATACTTAGCGTATATAAGTGAGTAAATAATATAGTGATTATTTCATTATAAATATATATACTTGGTTCATTTCATTATAAATGATACGTTTCATGAATATATATATGTTTAAAAAATTGTAGAAAAGTAATTTTGTAAGTCAAATGTGAAAAAGTAGAACATCTATAGTACTAAAATTACAATTTTTTTTTACTACATTATCTAAATATAATCAAATATGAATATCATTGTCGCAGCAACAAATAGAGTATCATATTAAACAAATAATATCTTATTCATAAAAGTATCTTTTATTTGACACAATCAATTCTTTATTACGATTTTTTTTTTCTTTTTACCAATAGATATAGAGGAGAGATAAAATGGGTATTGATTTCGTTGTAAGTGAGCTTGTTTACCTTTAGGCTATGCTTCCGAACCCAATTTTTTACAGTCTTTATTCATTACTTATGCATTTTCATTTGCTTCTGTATAACAATGGGTAAAGACTAAAGCGGGCCATCTGGGCTGGGTAGCGAACCGAGTGGCCCATCAAGCGCTTTCCATTAATACAATTCCATGGAATATATATATATATATATATATATATATATATATATATATATATATATATATACTCAATTTTTATTTTAATTCAAAAACAGATCTAAGACATAAAAAATAGACTTACTAATATTTTCAGAAATTTTGTTAAAAAAAAAAGCACTCTGTACAGTTTCGATACAAATTTTTACAATAGATGTACAACTGTAATTAAACAATACCAATACAATTGTAGTACAGCAATAAGTTAACATTTTTTTGTGTTTGTATAATAGTAGTAAAACATTGATTAAATGTTCATTTTTTATATTATTTTTATAATGAGTCAATTTTTCAAATTAAAATAAAAAATTGATCATTTCTTAAAGAAAAAAAAAATAAAGCAGATTTTTTTTTTCTTTTTCAAAATGACTAAAGCAGAATTCAATTGGATTATTATTTGTTAGAGGAAATTTTGGATTATTATTAAT
Organism: Croton setiger; assembly: GCA_948099555.1. NCBI lineage: Eukaryota > Viridiplantae > Streptophyta > Magnoliopsida > Malpighiales > Euphorbiaceae > Croton > Croton setiger. The sequence continues at coordinate 59,754 of CANUEY010591012.1, forward strand.
ATGAGAAATGTTAGCAACACTCTCTTTAAATACATTTTATATTATTTGACCACTTATCAACATTTCAATAGGAATAATTTGTTAAGTTTACTATTCTTTAAAACTTAAATTTTAATTAAAACTAAATAAAAAAAAATAATATTTGTAAGATTTATCGGGTAAAAAAAATTAATTTCTGGAAATATTTTTTTATTTGCTTACTTTTAAGGGTGAAGAGAATTTTTAAAATTTTATATTATATATAATTTTAGTGATTCAAATTATTTGTTTATGTTATTAAAATAATTTATTTTCATAGACATATATAATTTTTAATATTTAAAAATCATATATATGAAAAACTATAATAAACTATTTTGTTAAATAAGAATATAAGACCAATGTACTATTAACTTAATAAGTAGCATCTTGTGAAGCATTATCTTTAGTTTAGGTAGCCCGTTTCTTACATGTTAAAGGGACGAATAGTATAGGGAGTGTTTAAAAGAGAGGTAAAGGAAAATGTTGCTAACCTTTCCTTTTTGGATGATTGGTAAAATTTTAAAATACCATATACATACAAAATAATGATCTACTGAATAAATGTATTAAAGGGCAGTTTTAAATTTTTAAACATTATTGGACTAATTTTTTTATTTTATTAATTTCCATTTTTATTTTTTAATGGAAAAATGAAAATTCTAAAAGGTGATATATTTTTTAAAGCCTCGAAGCTAGTTTAAAATTTAGAGTTAACATACAAAATAAGGTGATATATTATTTTTGAAGCCTCAAAACTATATTAAAATTTAGAGTTAACATACAAAATGGTAAAAACATAATAAAAGTTATTTTGATAATTTAAACAAATTGACATTAACTTTGTCTATCGTCAAATTACGTTTATCTTTAAAATTCTGTTATTAACTTAAATAAATATATATTTTTTTAGTTAGGGAGAATGGATGGGAGCAGATTGAACTCAAATATATGTAAACTTAAATCTATTCACAGCTTCAAACTTTGAAAAAATGGCATTCATTAAAGTTTGGCTTCTTCAAAGTATGTGGGTTGTGAGATGAAATGAGTTAATTAATTAATGAGCTCCCCTTAATTAAAAATATAGGGTAGAGGTGGCCATGGGCTCGTTGGCCCGTGAAAAATATCGATCCGGCCTGTCCTCGAATCGGAAAGGTTCGGTCAACGGTCCGGTTTAAGTTTAACGAAATTTCAAACCGTAACAGTTATAAATCGTGAATCATTTTCGAACCGCCGATTAACTATCTCGAACCGTCAGTAAACCGGCCGGCCAACGAATCGATTTCACGGTTCAACGGGTCAATCACGGTTTAGCTCACCCCTAAACCATGATCCGGCGGGCCACTGCCCAGAACCGATCTAGCGCCGCGATCGCCACCTCTAGTATAGGGTTGGAATTGAGAACGGCTGACGTGTCCAAGTGAGAACATTGAGAACGGCTGACGTGTCCAAGTGGGAACTGAGGACAGAAACGAAGAAACCGACAAAATATTGGGAAGAAGAAATCAAGAAACTTCAATTTTTGGCATGTTAGTCGCTCGTGGGTTCCGTTGTTCCATTTAGCCACGTGTCCTGTACGACGATAATTGGCACGTGTAGCTAATAGGAAGTCAACAGACAATAGTACACCTCCTTAGACTATAGCCGTTTTTGGTTTTCAGTTTTTTAAATTGAAATTTTAAAAAATTTAATCATTATCATAGCAAGAATATATTATTTTCAGAGCAATATTTTACGATTAGCGCATGCATGCAGATAGACAATTAAGTTAAACGGTAAAAAAGGGCAATTTTTATGTACCATTCTGAAATTTTTGTTTGCGTAAACAAAAAATGTCTCAACTTCATTTTATAATTACAAGAGGTTGGAGTGAGGAATCGGTAACGGTCGGTAATTGATTAACCAATCAGTATTTTATATCACTATTACCGATATTGAATAGTGTCGGTAACCGTAATTTTTTAGTCTCATTACAAATTACTGATACCGATTATCAATCACCGAATCTGTGAAAACATATATATTTATTCCACATTCAACTTCAAAACGACGTAATTTTGAGAAGTCAAAAATTTGATTATTTTTTGAGGATTCAAAATTCAGTAAATTTTCTTACCAAAAATTTTAGAATCGTCTACCAAAACCGCTACCAAATACCGACAGTTATTACCGATTACCTATCGGTAAATCACCGTTACTGATTTTCAGTTACTGAATTGATTCGGCTCGGTAATTATCGATCGGTAATTCGTTAATAACCGAAATTTGGTCTCTCCTAATAAGAGGTCTAAATTTCAATTTTTTAATACTCTTCCCATTCAGCAAGCTCCTACATAAAATCTAATGCGTCTAATGACCTATTTATCTTAAGTGACACGTAATTTGCACTTTCATGAAAAACGAAGGATCATTTGACAATTTGCTTTGTCTTTAATCATAGAGTAGGTAAGTTGCCAATCCATCAACGCAAATCGTAATTATGGTGAAGGATGACAAAAGAGAAGGGTGTTTTAGAAACGTGGAACTGAGGATGTTCAAAAGATGCATTCCGATCGTTTGGTATCATAGCATCTGCAATATATGATGAGTATCATGAATTTATTCCCGATTTCTCCTTACGAATCTTCACTTTTCGAAGAAGTTTTTGGTACTAATGAACTTATCGAAACATGCACGTTTAGTTGGTGGTATTAGTTTATAGGTTTAGTATTAAAAATCACTGAGCAACGATGGTATAAATGTCTAGTTCGCCAGAAAGGAAAAAGAAAGATGAGAGCTTACGAGACAAAAAATTAGCACATCTACAACTCACATCTCACAACCATTGTCAATGTCTACCATGACAAAGCAAGGCCACCAGATGACTGATCTTTAATCAACGAACAATATAGAGGCTAGATTCATTTAAAACGGTGGTCGAAAGAATAAAAACGAACCGGGTCATAATATTAGGTCAACGAGTTAGGTTTCCTTTCTAATATATTTTCATCGACTTCTAGTGGTCAGGTGATGATTTTGAAATAGACATATTGGAATTCCTCTAATTAAGATCATACTCTTGACGTGAATCATAACTAGAGATATAGAATTCTAATAGCTAAATACAATAGAGGTTGATTAGTTTTTGATATTTTCTTGTCAAATTATGTACAATATATCAAAAATAAGATTTTATTTGGACTTCTCATGATTAGATCTTTGATTAGAACTTTGATGTAGTATATTTATTTGCTCTAATTCTTCGGTGGAAATAAAAAATGAGTTTTGTATTTTAATTTAATTGGATGAAGGTTGAAGATGTAATGCTCTTTGAAAAATTATATTTGGATTCACATTGGAGGTTGATAATATTAAATTGAATAACGTTACCATTTAATTCCACGTGTAAAAAAAAATTATTTCCCTAGTCCTGTGCGCTACATAGGATCTCATCGGACGGAAAAGTGAATTTAAGGAAAAAAATTAGCGGTGAAAGGAAAAATTGAAATTTGGACCAATATTCAAAGTTCAGATTTTTTTCTTATTATGTAGACTAAACTTTAAAGACGGTTGGTAAAAATTATATAAAAAAAATGATATTTTTTTTATTGACATAAAAAAAAAGTAAAAAAAAAAGATTGTTTTGAAACTAGTGAAATTTGCCCTGTAAATAAGGCAAACCTATATAATTTTTTTTTTTTTTTAACTGAAATGAGGCAAACCTAAGTTATCGTTATAGTTATTATTTAATTCATTTGAAATAAGACATCAAAGTATAATTTAGTAACTAAGTTTGGGTTAGAATCCCAATTTCTGATACAGTAAAGAATCCCTTAATAAAAAACAAATATACTCAATCACAGCTCTAAATTTAATTAGAGATAATAAGAATTTGTTCCCAATACAAAGAACACAATGAATTGCATGCATCATCCGTAATTAATTTGATTAAAAAAAAGGAAGACAAGAAGCCAAATGAAGACAAAAGTAGAGGCAGAGTGGGGAATTTCTCCTGAGACAGCCGATTGGAAATTGGGGGCTGCTATGTGAGGTCCCACATCAGAAACGTTAATATAAAGTTCTTATGTAGGCCCCTTATCCTCACCCACGTGGCAACTGCATTTCTCCCTTCAGTCCTGCTTCATCCCTAACCTTAAACACCACCTTCCAAATACCACCACCACCTTCACCATAATTAAATGATTAAAATTACTAATTATTATAATTTAGTTCTAATCTTAGTTAGAAAAGAATAATTTACTTGTAAATATGAATAGAAAAAAACTGCTTTGTGTATGTGTTTTACGGAGGAGCAAGTAGAGTTTGAAGAGGAAGGGGTTTGATGGTGTTTGCGTTTTTGAATGGGTGGAGGAGGAAAATAAAGTTAAGTGGCATACATCAATGTTTGTTTTGGGGTAATGCATTTGGTCTTCATTTTTATGTGCCCACTTTCTCACCGTTCTTTTCCAATGTATAACTAGCAGTACACCTACGTACCAAATTTGTATCATATAGTAATTTTTATTTTATTTTATAGTATTATCTTTTCAATTCAAGTTCTACATAAATGATTTTGATTTTCATGTACATAAATCGTAATCTTGCGTGTCTGTTTTGAGATTTAGCATTTATGATCCAAGATGGATACTAATTTTTCATTAAAAAAAAATATTTATATGTTAGAATTCCTAATTATTTCAATTATGAAATATTTTTCTTTGGAATTCCATCATGTTATCAAACATCTATTCACATGTGTGGACTAATCCGAATTCAATACTGCAGAAATTCATTAAGGGAGAAATCCTCACATACGTAATTATATCTTACTTACAAGGTATAGCCATTCATTTCATTAGAGTAACACTTCACTGTATGTTTTATTTTGATGCAAACCATCCGAAACATTTTGTATTATTTAGGGTAAATAATATGAATACATGATATACTCAACAATTTGAGAAATATCATAATGAGGACAACAAGTGGAAGGGAGTTGGTAATTGATATTTTTGTCGTCCATAGCTACCAACATTTCCAACACGCACATATTAACGGCAGCAATTGACTAGCTAGAAGACAAATGGATTAACTTTTATCAAATTCTTTTATCTTTTTCTCAAGGATTCCTCTGGTTTTCATCACTAAACACAGAGCCCGGATTAATTCAAATTCGAACACAACATAAGCCTATCAAAAGGCAACTCTCCTTTTTTTTTTTTTTTTAATTCACAAAAACAAAATTCAAACGCTGGACATAAGAACTATTCACTAATCCATCATGCCTATCTCAAACTGCCCAACCTGTTCTATAATAAATTAAGTATCTTAGGAAGTTAATTTAGTTATTTTCCTTTGATAAGTTTGATTTATTATGATAAAAATATATAAACATATACATTCGAAAATATATTTAGATATTTTTTTTTTAAAAAAAAGAGAAAATTCTGCAGGGATTGATAGAAGGAAAGCCAGATATGCTCAAGTAAAAACAAATTTTTTGCGTCCAAAATGTTAAAACACTAAATATAAACACGTTCCGTGACTTATGTATTCTTTTAAAATAAAACAAAACAAACCGCTAATTCCAATTGATTCCAAATGGATGCTTATTGAAAATTTAAAATTGTGAAACTGCACTATGAATAAAGATTCTAATTTGAAACAGGTACAATAATTAATGATTACTGTTCCCATCTTCGATGGTTCCAAATAGGCAGTTTTATGGTTAGACCAAATTTTATAAAACTCTAAATATATGACCTATCTCCTACATTGTTTTTTAAAATAAAAACTCTCATAAATAAATAAATAAATATATATATATATATATAAAAGTCTAATCTATTTTTTTTTTTATATTTTGATTCTAATAAAGGTGAGTGTCTCATTTCGTTAGATCAATTTGTATTTTAATCGTTAAACGAGAACATATAATATGTGATAAATTTGGTGCATGATAACTTCCCATACCCTAGGTGTTGTAAAAAATTTCCTATGTAATCTATCCTATTTATTTTCTTACACAATTTCAAAACACTAAAAATTTTGAACAAAATTCTTTCATTTTTCCCAATTATTATCATACGTGGACCTATGATATCTGTTCCAAGTCCACCTGTCATTACCATAAGCAGCCACATTAGTAACACCATTTTCAATCTTTTATATAAATCCTCTAACATAAGCAATTCAAGGCACCCCTTATTGGTTCCATTACCAAATCCTCTCTTTCTCCCTCGCATTCTAATTTCTAACGATGCATGCGTTCTCTAATCGCTTCTTCACCGCCACAAGCGCCACCGTAACCTCAAACCCTAAAACTGAAACTTTGTTTCAAAAACCAACAAAACAAAATTATATCAAGACACCATTTATCACATGCAAAACCGTCATTAACCTTTACAAAGAGACAATTCCTCGGAAGTTGCCGTCCTCACCTCCAAGTCCATTACAATGGCCACCCCCACCGTTATCAGAAGTGGTGGCGCCACCACCGTCCGAACCTGTATCACGACAATTGACTAACCACACGGTTCGTCTAAATCCTCTGCAAACGCTCGCAGTCTCAGCTTTGGATAAAATTGAATCTTCAGTAATCTTACCGTTGGAGAGAAGTCATGCTTTGCCTAAAACAGTTGACCCGGCTGTTCAAATATCAGGTAATTTCGCGCCGGTTCAGGAGTTTCCGGTTCGTCATGGTTTGGAAGTTGTGGGCCAGATTCCGGAATGTCTACATGGCGTTTATTTACGGAACGGAGCGAATCCTGTGTATGCGCCCACAGGTGGACATCACTTGTTTGATGGTGATGGTATGATTCATGCGGTAACCTTGGGATCTGGAAATCAGGCCAGTTATAGCTGCAGGTACACTCGTACTAGCCGGCTTGAGCAAGAAGCCGCATTAGGTAGGCCGCTTTTTCCGAAGCCGATAGGTGATCTGCATGGACACTCGGGCTTGGCTCGGCTTATGTTGTTCATGGTTAGAGCTGGTGTCGGGTTGATCGATGGGTCACGTGGCACTGGCGTGGCAAATGCTGGGTTAGTTTATTTCAATGGTAGATTGTTGGCCATGTCAGAAGATGATCTTCCTTATCACGTGAAGATCAAGGGTGATGGTGATCTTGAAACAATCGGACGGTTCAGTTTCCATGATCAACTCAATTGTCCCATGATTGCACATCCTAAGGTGGACCCTGTTACAGGGGAACTGCATGCACTAAGTTACAACTTAATAAGGAAACCATACCTCAAGTACATCAAGTTCGACAAATACGGTTCGAAGTCACGCGAGCTCAACATCACTCTTAACCAGCCAACTATGATCCACGATTTTGCAGTTACACGTAATTATGTAATAATACCGGATCATCAAGTGGTATTCAAGCTATCCGAAATGATTCGGGGCGGGTCACCAGTGGTATACGATAAACAGAAGACTTCAAGATTTGGGATTTTATCAAAGAATGGCGAGGATGAATCAACAATCAAATGGGTGGAAGTTCCAAATTGCTTTTGCTTCCATCTGTGTAACGGGTGGGAAGAAAAATCCAGCAATGGTGATCGGATTATCGTTGTTATCGGGTCATGCATGAACCCGCCCGACGCTGTATTTAGTGAATCGGATACACCGTTTGGTTGTGAATTATCCGAAATCAGATTGAACATGAAGACGGGAGAGTCGACCCGGAAGATTATAGTATCAGGTATGAATTTGGAAGTGGGTCAAGTAAACCGGAAACTTTTGGGCGAGAAAACCCGGTTCTTGTACTTGGCAATAGCAGAACCATGGCCGAAGTGTAGCGGTATTGCTAGGGTGGACTTGGAAACAGGAGAAGTAGCGAAGTTCAAATACGGCGAAGGAAGATTCGGAGGCGAGCCATATTTTGTGGCGAAAGAGGGTGGAAGTGAAGGAGAAGGGTATATAATGGGATATGTGAGGGATGAAATAAAAGAGAGGTCGGAGCTGGTAATAGTGAATGCAAAAGACATGGAGGTAGTAGGCCTGGTGAAATTGCCCAGTAGAGTCCCTTATGGGTTTCATGGTGCTTTCGTCAGTGAAGATGAGTTAAAGGAACAGCAAGCTTATTAGTTCATTTTAATGATTAAATCAATTAATAAACTAATTACCAATTCTAGTTTTTGTATAGCAATATATTATTTTGTATATGGCTTTAAGAAAAAGTTAGTAGAGAAAAAAAAGTGTATATTTTTAAATAGATGCATACACTTGTTTGTTATGAGAGAGAACTAATGATACATATAATAGTTATAAGACTAGCATACAGTCCTAAAATCATTAAAAAATAAATATGATGCGGTATTTATTATGAGGAAAAACAGAAAAAGTGTACCAATAAACTGTGAAGCTTTAATCATCACTCATTTCACCCTAACCAAGTCACCCGTCACTGCGTAATTCCGGATTCAATACTAATGTTATGAAGTTATATTTTGAGAATAAGATTTCATCATTGCCATTTGCCAAGTGTATATGTGTTATGGTCCTTGAGAAGTTGTTTTTGTTGACACTAATGGTCCTTCAGAAGTTGGTAGAAATGAGAAGGAACAAAACTGGTTGGTCATATATTATATACATCAGCCTGCAAATATTAGTTCAATTCGGAATTTAATCACAATTAATTAGACTCTTCATTTTCTCCACGGACAGCAAACTTAAGCTCTTCCCACAAACTGACCTTGCGTTATGCGTGATTGTAATTTGTTGGACACTAATAAAGGTTGTATTAATTAATCTCGTTTCAAACTTAGGAAATTAATCAAATTTAAAGAGTTAAAACTAAATCTTGAGAATACATTTATATCATAAAATTGTAGAATGTAGATTTAGTGCAGATCTAGAAATTATTAAAAAATTATGAGCTTGTTCCATTGGACCCATTATAAGTTAGAATTTCTTTTTTTTTTTATATATAACTTGTGATGCGTATTCATATTTTGACTGTTTAATGCAATTTTCTTTTTTAGTAATTAGGTTCTAATCTAAATTTGAGTCCTTTAATTTTTTATATCTACTCCAACAACCCTTTTTGGCTGCATTCATAACATAATACTCAATAGGGTGATATAGCCTAAGAGATAAAAGGCAAAATGGTTCTATATTTTAATCAAAAGTTCTATATTGCAGTATAAAATAATAACGTAATACTCAATAGGTATGGTTAGATTGAGATGTATATTTCATTCTTGAATTATATTCAATGCATTTTAAATTTGAAAATTCAATTCTATACCATAGAATAAGTATATGTGTAAAAATTGACCATATAATAATGTACTGTAATATGATCTAAAATTTGTTTTAAATTTTGAGACTTAATTACATTTTTTAATGAAATTTATCTAAATATTAAATTCCAATTATCTTGTATGGTTGAGTTAATTATAAGAAGATTAATCATGATATGAATGGAAATCATATAATCTTTATGTTGTAAAGAATTGAAACTCTTTTCATCTTTATGTTGACACATGGACACCAAACTTGGACACTAATATGTCCATATAAGTATTGGACAATAGATTTTTGGTGATACATTAGTTGTACAATTTGAATTTGTTCCAATCATTTTTTAAGTGCGTAATTACGTAAATTTGATTAAACTTCTTGTTTTGTTATCTTTATCATGAATAAGATTTTAGAACATGCATGCATCACTCATCAGTTGAATCTTGAATGGATTGACAAATGTAAAGTGGCTAGCACCATAAGGAAGCAAACAAAAACATATATACTCATCTTATGATCAGTATTAGTATATTAAAACATTACTATATAAAATAAAATCATTCTACTATCTCCCATAGAGGATTTATTTTTTTCTTTTTTTTTATTTTTCACTTATAACCTGGAGCAGAACTGTATTTAAAATTATTCAATAGCCTCCGAGGATCCACGAACCACCTTCTTTTTTTCCAAGACTTGACCGGATTGAAATATTAACATGAGAATGTAGAGTCAAATAAAGCAATTGGAGGGTATTGGGTGAAATGGGTGCAAAACCCACAAATTATAAATGAGTTAATAATAATATGAAATTATTAATGGTTGTCCAACTCAGGTACTTCATTTCCAACCATTTAATTGGCTAACTGGTGTTCCACGTCAGATTGCTTAGTTTGGGATTCGTCATCTATACCCAATTACTGCATCACTTTGGCCTTCGGCCTTTTTCTTTAATCAAAACAGAAAGAACAAAACTTCTGCATTTCGAGTAGAGTTTTAGAATTCTGAAATTTTAAAATATTGAACATCTATATTTGTTTTGTAATTTGATGATATAATATTATTTTTATTTTACAAATTAACCGGAAAGCAAAGTAGGGTTGAACCGGAGTTTTCCCGATTAAGGGTCATCACTCTCATTGAAGCATTAAAAATTTCCAATAATTTAATTGTAGTAAGTATTTATAGGGTTGGAGATAAAGATGGGAGTAGAATCACACGTGGTTCCCTTGATTGAGTTCAAGTTGGTTTGATTATGACATTTCGCAATAATCAAGCAGTTAGTGGTTGTATGGCGGTGGTGGAGTTTCTTTGCTTTTTCATTTGTCTAATACGTTGACAATTATAAAAACGTTTCTTTTCTCTTTTGAGGGTTGACAAAACGAAAGGAAATAAAAAGCTGAATTATTTACTATTTGACCAACTAATCAAATCATATATTACTCAAAGGGAATATTTTAAATGTGATAAAAAAAATGATAGTAGAAGATAAAGAAAGTTCCCACCCACACAACCTCAATTTCCTTAATTTGTCATTGCTTTCTACGCGAGCCAATAATTTTTTTTTTTTTAAAAAAATCTTAATAAATAATTAAAAAGGATGTAGATATTTGATTAGATACTGTTTTTAGGAAACTCTTATAATAATTTTGAAAAATAGACACCAATCTTTATTTTTTTAATATAAACGGTGTTCTGTGCAAGCTATCTTTCAAACATATCAACTGAAAAACTAATTTGAATTTGTTAAATGAGGATTTAATGATATTCCAAACACTATTTGTTACTGTCTGCTGTAGAGTCTGACTATTTTTAAAGAATCTTTTTCTCTCAATAATCCATTATTAGTTTTCAAATATATAAGTGTAATTTTGAAGGCGATTTCAGTTAGTATTAACATATATAAGCGTAATATACCATAAATGACATCCAACTCAAATGATTAGAATGATGCACTTATTTCACGTGAGGTAGGAATTTGAATTCTAATAACTTACCTAAAAAGCTTAATTTGCCGGGGGCAAAAAAAAGCATAATATAAATGATGGTGGACATCATCATTTAGGAAAAGGTATTTGAAAAGTTGTATAATGGGTTGACAAAATGATAGGATGGGTCTCTACTAAGTAATTAATTCTTGCAAGTATTAGGAATTGAATTTGAAAGGTGAAAAAAAATGAAAGAAAATTGGTGGAGCGAAAAAATGGGAGACAGAAGTGGATGAACCTCAATTATCAGTTCTAGTGCCACTTTTGATTCAGCCAGCCAAAAAAGTTGCAACTTGCAAATTATCTAACAATTGCTAACCATTTTAGTGGTTATTGTTGCTGGCGGGATATTCCTCTATGTCCTGTCCATTATAAGGTTCAACAACAATATTATTATTATTGTAATAATAATCATGGTAATGGTAATTTTAATGGCAATGATAATGATAATGATGATAATTTAAGTTTTATTGCAAGGGGAAAATACAAATATTAAGAAAATTTTTAAGTGTAGCACTTAATATTTTTTTTATACATGTTTAAAGCTTCCAATGTGTATAACCATACACATACACTATGCAACTAATCAATCTCTACTTCCTTTAGTGTTGTGGGTTAAATCTGTACATTTTTAATAATACCCTTTTGCACACTGAAAACATTGATGCTCTCATCTTTTCTCAAAGATGATAAATTACAAGAGGAATTTGAATCATTTATCTATGGACATGACTTGTAAAAGAGCTACTTGAGAAAGTTAACTTTATAAACATTTTCCTACTTAATCTTTTGCTTTTACATGATGAGTATTTTTCTCCCTTTTTAAACTTACATGGGAACGTTAGGTTTCATCTATTTGCAGGATTACGACGCTTCGGTTGCACTGCTGAGGCCATAACCCTTAGCCTGTTTGTTATTTCTGTGAATGATGGCCTTGCTGCTGGGTTGTATGACCAACATTCCTCCATCAGCTTTTTCCACTCATGATCACATTCTTCCGGTATCACAGGCCTAAGCGTGTTACTTACTATTCCACCTTTTAAAAATTTTGCAAGAATCATATGAACATGGATAATTAGTGCAGTAACCAAATGGCAAAGATTTAAAGCAAGCACGTACGCATATAATTCAAATATTGGATTATTCACATGCATTGACATTATATTTCAGATAAGTCTAAGTTCACTGTCAGGAATTGACTGATAGATAATATACGTACCTATGATAGCACCGCAATGCATATTGGCATATGGCTCCTCTCCGGTCAAAATCTCCCACATTGCAATGCCAAATGAGTAAACATCAACCTGCAATATAACACAATCTCAAAAAGATAACTCATATAATCAAACACCGTGATATCGAATTTTGGATGTTTTCCTGAGGTCTTAACCTTCTCAGATACTCGGTTGCTGCTGCCATCGAGTAATTCTGGTGCCATCCATGGAAGGGTTCCACGCACTCCTCCAGATACTAGAGTATTGCATTTAATTCTGGACAAACCAAAATCTCCAACCTGAGAAGAAAGATAACATTGGTGCATAAAATCTTAAAGAAGAATGTAACCTTAGTACTTAAGAAACAATCATATGGTCTACACAAAGAAAGTTCAACAATTTTTACAAATGCAGAAGAGAATGTGATTGTTTACCTTGCAAATGGGTCGGTGCGAGTCCCTCAAGTTCACAAGCAAATTGTCACATTTCAAATCAAAATGAACAATATTTTTCAGATGTAGATATTCCATGCCAAAAGCTGCATCCAAAGCAATTATATACTTTTTACGACGGTCAAGGGGTCTGCAAGATGAAGACTCCATAAGCATATATTATCATAACCAGGATACAATAAAAGAATCAATGTAGGACTAACTTACTTGTCCTTCTTTTGCAAGACATGCCTTAATGATCCATTAACCATATATTCAGCAACAGTTGCCATTGTTCCTCCAGGTCCATCAGGGACTACACCATAAAATGCCAACACATTTGGATGGTGGAGATTTGATAGGATTCGTGCCTCTCTCCAGAAGTCTTTAGTCTGAAGAAAAAAAAAAAAAAAAGAAAGGCATGATTTGGAATTTTTTAGTTGCATAAGATTATGAATACTAACCTAAAAGAGAAAGGCTGAAATATAAACCACAAATCTATTTTATAGGGCATAAATCAATTACGCAAATTTATTTATGAATTCTAAGGATGCATAAACATTATTAACATTAAATGAAAGAATTAGAAAGCTTTAACACTGGTGATGAAATTTCAGGAGACACACCAGCCGCTCTTGCTCTGATGATTTTCCTGAAAAACAACTCTTTTTTATCCTCTTAATAGCAACATCAGTGCCCCTCCACTTTCCATAATAAACAGTTCCAAAAGTACCAGATCCTAACTCTTTTATTTCTTCAATATCTTCGTTCTTTATAATCTGCACAGAACACTAAAAGCATTCAGTGAAAATGTACTTCAAAAACTTTCTATTTAACATACACACACACAAAAAAAGAAAAATGAAGAAATAAAAGAGAGAAAACTAGTGGCGAGATGCAAATAAAAGATAGGAACCTAGTGATGGTTTAAGTGAAGGTATAACTATGTCTGAGAGGATAAATCATATCTTGCTTTATTCAGACAAGTCTTTTAATGCATTCTCTATTTTCCATTTTCATAGAACAAATGTTTCATTAAGACATGAAAATCAGTTTCATTGAAAAGTTCCCGTTAATAGACTTTCACTGGTCATGGGAAATTCTGGATTTTGGTACAGTTACAGCACAGGTACTTCACATTCTAACGTACAAGTTTGAAAGAAAAGAACTTTTAAAATCTTAATGTTGCTAATGCTAATCTATGATCCCAAAATTTCCACATAAATTAACTGCAAAGTATTAGTAAAGAGGCACCATTTCATGGTCATAAGCACTAGTACAATCAATTTGCATGGTATACGAATACTGAAAATGAAAATACTGGATTTATACATCCTCCCTTTGTAGTCCAATAACAAGAATACTATTAAAATTTCTAATTGCAAGTAATTGGACAGTATGATAGTTTGAACCTGCAAATTGTAGATGTCTGCTTCCATTTCAGCCATTGCAGCTTCACTAATAGACTCTTCAGAAGTTCTTTCATCAGCCTTTGTGTACTAAGAAGTACAGCGTAAAAAGGTCAAGTTTACCACCAATAATGTTACTTCTATACTAAAATATATTCACACACAAGGGGAAAAAAATTGTACCTCAGATTCAGATCCTTGACATGTGCTTTCTGTCTCAGAATCTCCCTCTTGATCCAGTTCATCTTTGGCTTCTTCTTCCACATGCGGGATAACTCTTAGAGCAAAAGGAATATCTGGAGGTGTGGTTCCAGTAACATCTTCAACAACCACAAGTGACTCCATCTTATTCCTATCAGGATAATCTACACGATGTGAAACTTTTCTAATATTTTGTTCCTCATGTTGTTGTCTGCTGAAGTCATTATTGTCAACCTTGCTGTCAGGGCAATTTGCAGGATCTTCGTCATAGAAAGAACATACCCTGCCTGAAGCAGCATTCTTAGCTGATATCTGGAATGCCTATTTAAAAATAGGTTGGTGATTTCCATGCAAGTTTAAGTTTAGATCAAAATATAAAGCGAGGGATAGATACACTTACAGAGTCCTGGATTTTTTGTTTTTGGTCACATTGTGGAAAATGTTGATATTCAGGAATCAAGCCATAAGTTCTTTTATCATTTTTCCTCTCCATCATAGCACGCTGCCGATCCTCATCCGCACTGTGGTTCCCCAAAACCAAGCCAGGTACAGGTTTAGCTATTCCTGATCGGCAATCCTGGAGACAGTCCTTCACATTATTTAGGGAATTTTCAAAAAAATTAACTCGAGATACACCAACCATTCTTCCGGATCCATGTGAATCTTTTTGGTAATTGTGAACACTGGGACAATGGTCTAAATTCAATAAATTGATGCATTCAATAGAATCGTTGTTTGACATATTCCCGTCGCGTTGTAATCCGCCCTCATTAGAGTAGGTAACTCTCCTCTCCACCTGCTTCTGTAATTCACGGCTCAAATCAATGTTTTCTGGAGTGTTAAGGGTGCACTGATTCTCATGTTTTGCTGCTTGGAATTTCTCATCCATTAAACTTTGCCACATCAGTGGGTCCTGTGAGCAATTTGGATCAATCCATATAGATAAAGGGCTAACCGCTTCTTCCAAATAAGCTTTTGGCCCTTCATCATGTTCCTGCAACCGTGAGTCTGAAACTGCCCTTTCCTTAAGTCTAGGTCTATCTGAGTTCATGTCACTTTGAACATGCACATGATGCGGAAGAAAATCTTCACTCGGGCAACGATTGTGAAAATGCAGCGCAGAAGATCTGTTACTTTGGTCAGTTTCTACAAAATATTGATGGTGGTGATGGTGGTTCATCATTGGCACTGGCCCTTGTGAAATTTTATTATGATTCATAGTGGGATGAGGGTGAAATGCATTGTCAAATGGTTTCTCCACAGCAAAAGGACTGTTGCTTTCGTTACCCTCAGGATACGATCGATCAACATAAAAATGCATGTTTGAATTCTTGTTATCTCCTTGCCGAATTGAAACTGGAGAATGGGGAGGAGACTGGTTGAAAGGCTTTCCTGGGTTCTGATGTTTGGTAACAACCCGAAGAGCAGGAGTTGCAAATGGGGAATTTTGACTACAATCCTTACTGTCAAATGCACAAGTATCTGAATTAGTTCCCAAATGCGTTGGATGGCCTGTCTTAAGGGGACTTAGATCTGGCCTGCCATTAACAGCAAAAACATATTGATCATTCTTTTGCAAAGCCTTCCCCTCATATGAATGTGGGCTGTCATGTTCGCCGGAGGAAATGAGAAATATTCGCAATCTTTGTGACCCTCCATTTCGTTCTATCTGTTGATATTCTTCTACCATGTGATGTAGATCTTCATCGGAACAGACTGAAATAAGTGCATCAAGATCCTCACCAGGAAGCTGGTACTTGATTGTGTGTGGTTGGTTGCAAATTCCAAAAGTTTTTTTTGCAAGTTCTCCCCATTTAACAGTTTTCTTCAAGGATATGATCCGTGTTTCTCCACCAACATATCTAAGCTTCCCATCACTTGGTCTAGGTAATATCTTCCCCCCAAAGCTACATAAAAATTTCATTTTTCCAGAGAAAGAACTATCCGCTGCATCTTCTTCATTAGGATGATGTGGCAAATGGGATTCTGGGACATATTTAAGGGGACTATTCACTCGATCAATGTTGATTTCACCAGTGTATTTACCACCACTGTTGCTATATTCCCATTGGCACCTGTTTATATGATCAGGATAAGCCCTGTTATCCATTTCGGCTGGTTGTCCTGTCCTGGAAACAAAATCTAAGGCATCAAGTTCAGAGCTTCTTCCCCAAATCCCAGGAAAATTGGAAAGATCTTCATAAACAATTTGATGGTTCTGATTATAATTAGATGGAATATGATTTAGCTGGCTATGGTCTCCCACCCTTCTTAGAGCAATACGATCGCGCAAAAATTCAGTAGCAAATTCTTCACCTGTCTGTGTACAAACATCGTTTCCATGTCCATCTTCATGGTATCTATCACCGGATAAAACGTTGGCGTTATCTCCGTGCAACTGGGGGCCTAATCCACCATAGTCTCTTGTCATGGTATCAAACAATCTCGCTTAATATAATTGTAGGCATATAATTAATCAACAGATTACTAATACTTGTTTTCTTATTTTCTTCAAAATCCTTATGCTTCTAAAATCAGACCAGATAATGCTCGAAATCCTAAGCACTAAATCAACCCCAAAATTATTCTTCCCTTATGAAACTCCAAAGCATCCAACATTTATGTTCATGATGTCAATTTGGCTGTTATCAAAAGAGGGACAAATTTTTCGTTAATTGATAATTGAGTTATTCCTCAGTAATTACAAATTCCCATACCATTCACAACAATATAAAAAGAAACAAAAAAAGGGTTTTCCAACTACGAAATATATCATTTAGAAGAAATACATATTCACACAAAATCATATTGTAAGAAATAAAATCCAACTGAAAGCGATTGAGACTTTCAAACAAAACAAGTCACATAAATTCAAAAACATCCGAGAATCATCTAGAGGGAGAGAGAATAAACAATAATGTAACAGGGAGAGATAATAAAAATTGACGTACATTATAATTTACAAGTGCAAACCTGGTTAATTATTTGTTGAATCTTCCGGTTTCACGTAGAGATTTAAGGAAGGAGGAAGAAGAAGACTAATGTTTGGAGCTGATTGAAAGAAAAAAAGGAAATTAAGAGTTAGAATTTGGGTTTTGATAAAAGGTTGAAAGAAAGAAGGGAGAGGAAGAGAAGGCTTTGCATGAGGCTCGGAGAGAAGGCGCTTAAAATAACGAGCCTACACCACACTTGATAAATATGGGAGGGAGACCTGCAAACTAATTTCTCTTTTTTACAGAACTTCTCTTCTATTTTTGTCATGATTTTACATAATTTTTATCAAGTAAAGATTAATTGAGGATTTTAATATAATCTTCAATCAAAAGCCAGTGTAGGTTAGTTCACTTCTTGGTGATAGTATATCAAATTTGTTAATAACTCCAAACTGGTTTTCAATTCTAATGTGTATTGCTTCGATATAAGAATATATAATATATCGGTAAAGAGTTTATTAGACATCATATAATACGTTATTGCCCGTCATTAACTACACTTTAAGTTGTGCCATGCAAAAAGGAAATAAAAAATAAAATAAAAAAGAGAATGAAATATAGCTCATATTTGGCTGCAACAAATGCTAACATTAAATATGCTCTTAGCTAATTTACTTTATTTTGATATTTTAATAAATTTAACTTTTTTTTTATTATTTTTTTTTAAAAAAAAACCTTAACGTAATACTAAGTCATAATTAGAACTTTGTTATAAATTATAATTTATGATTTCAAATATAATTTCTATGGAAGCCGCTAGGGGTGTCGATTGGAGATCTACGGCCCAAATTATATATATATATATATATATTAATATGGGAGATTAATTTTATTAAGTCGCAATTTATAGAATTTGTGGCTATAATATAAAATTTATAGAATTTGTGTCTAAGATATAAAATTTGTATAACTATAAATTTAACAATTTAAATTATTTTATGTCTAATTTGTAATATAGATTAAATTTTAAAAATTATAATGTACGGATATCTCACAAACAACTAAACATATTATTGGAAAAAAAAAAAAACTCCAAATCTTGAATGGAGATTTATAGAATAAGCTATCTTTTAAGAAAACTAAGGGCTCCTTCGGTAGTCAGAATACATTAGGAATGGAATTTAGATCCTTTATTCAGTGTTAGGTATAAAATTTAAGGGGTCTTCTATAATTGTATAGATATAAAAAGAATCACTTAAAAAACTAGCATATCATGTTTTAACATCATTTACATGCTAAACCCCTATATTTTAATTAAATTATAATCTGACCCTAAAATTTATAATTAATTACATTTTGACCCTTATATTTTATAGTAATTACAATTTGATGATTATATTTTACAAAAATTATAATTTAACCATTTTATTATAAGATAATTAGTGTATAACATAAAGTTAAATACATAAATAAAAAAAATAAACATTTTGTAAAATTAATTAAAACTTATTCAAAATTCAATTAAAGTCTATTTAAAAATTACATAACATAAAAAAAAACAAAATATAAATAAAGTATAAACAAATTCAACTAATTGAGATTAGCTTCACAAAAAATCTGATAGTTAGTTACATAACATAAACATTTTATAAACAAATAATAAATAATTTGTAAACAAAAATCAATATAGCATCTTCATTTTTAACATGTTCTAGTAGAAACTGCAAATTCTTCTCTAATTTACTGATCATGGTTCTTCCACTTCCACTAGCATAAACAAAAATATAAACAAATCATAAAAATATAAAAAATTTATAAACAAAAATTATTAGAGGATCGTATCACTAAGTCGCAATCAATATTCACCTCAAACTGATAAAAATTGTAAGAAAAGATGTTCAAGAAACTATATAAAATTACTATGTATTTAAAACTTAAATAGTATAAAAAAAATAAACAAAAAGTAAATAAAAAAAAATCTACAATTAAAAATCGTAAAAACATATGTACGAAATTCAATTAAATTTTTCAAATCAAACAAAAAATCTTATAAAAGATGAAACAAAATATTTATAGATATCTTTTAAAATAAAGTATAAATAAAAAATAAATAAAACATAAATAAAATAAACAAAATATAAAACAAAAAATAAATAAAGTATAAAAAAACGTGTCTCTGCTCATGATCAAAACAAAATGTTGTCATTTTAAGTAAAACACAGTACTTCACCTAGGACAATTGCGGACAACAGAAAATAAGGAGGACCAAATTGGAAACTATACAGTCATCTTCTTCCTCGCGCAGCAGACCCAACCAAAAGCCCTAGGTCGCGCCTTCCACAGCCCAGCCTCCTTCCGCCCCTGTCGCCACCGGTGACCACCTCTAAACGATTACTCAACTACCAAGCAACCTTATCACTGCCGGCGATCACCATATGAGGCTTTCACCCTACACACACTCGTAGCTATATTTCATTTTAAAATTATAGAGAAATTATTCTGGATATTTTCTTAATTATTTGTAATGTTTGGTTCTCTCAAGAGCTTGATTGGTGCAGCATTTTGTTGCTTGCATGTAATTCATTTAGCTTTTTTGCTGTTCAAAAGTAGTATTATCTTTTGACTTGTGTATTTTTCAAGTATAATTAAATCTTTGGTATGCATTAGCGTTGTAGTTTATTTTTCTGAGTATATATAGAAGTATATATTTTTTATATATACTGATATATATACTGACATATATACAATAAAAATAATACATAACTCGCATCAATGAATTAGACATTCTCTCTCTTTCCTTTCTTTGTCCGATTCTAGTAAGGTTAGGCTTCAGAACCTACAACCGCGCGGATTCATCATCGCAAAGTTCGACGAAGTGCCAATATTCCTGATGGGAAAAGTATGCTCTCAGGCTTTCCTTTTTTTTCTCCAAATATCTCTAACGGGAAGGTATATTATGAACCCTAATTCTTTCTGTTCTTATAAAATCAATGTCAAGGTTTTGTTTGAATCCATCTGGAGGGATTACTTCATGTTATCTTACTATGAGCTTTTAGATGTTTGGACGAATGCTTTTGAATCAAACATCAGAATTCACAAAAGCATAAAATAAACAAACTAAGCTTTTCCCTTGAAGCAGGTTCAAATGCAAATTAAAGCTGCATTGCTTGCTTCTTTGCTAATTATATGTATCTATTATAACCATAAATTCAAGCGGCAGACTGCATTAAATATTCAATTCAGAAATTTCAAAAGAGTATTATTCAATTTAGAAAAGTGTTGGATTGCATCTCAAATAAATATAATTCCAAAGAAAAAAAATAATTTTAAATAATAATTTTAAAATACTTCAAAACATGCAAACGCAATTCTGTTTGATTCTTGCACAAATTTCCAATTAATAATATCTTTTTTTCTCTCATAAACTTGCTAGAAAGAAACGAATACCCTAGTAACGGAGGGAGGAACCAGCGAGAAGAGAATCAAGGGTCGCAATGTAAACAGGTAATCAAAAAAATTGAAAAAAAAAAAAAAGAGAATAAATATTGATATACATTGTACAGGAAACATCATCATCACAAACAATTCAGAATCAGAATTTTGAACATCCAACAATCATCTACCAGAAAAACCATCAAATATAAGAGGGTAGCCTCCCATGCAAGAAATCCAATAGCAGATATGGGAAGCTACAAGATGGTGGAAATGGAACTAAATGTAACAATAGAACGGACTCGCTTGACCGTAAATAAATAAGACCAAGGCATGAACTCCACTTTTTTAATGCGTCAAAACAATGAATCAGCTTCAAGGCACAAGCTAACTCAATGTTGTCTGCTGATTACCTATATGAATCTGGACGTTTTGGCTTGGATTGGACAACAGCCTCTATCTTCTCCATCACAGCAGGAGTCAACAATGGGATCACGTCAACAGCTTTCATGTTCTCATGAATCTGCATGAAAAAAGGAAAAAAAAAAAAAAAAAAAAAAAAAAACAAAAGAAAAAAAAAAAAAAAAAAAAAAAGAAAA
>CANUEY010591024.1:0-12218 GCA_948099555.1 Croton setiger
TAATCGGTAGTGAGACTAAAAAATTTCGGTAACCGACACCATTCGGTATCGGTAATGGTAGTGGTAAAAAACCTATCGGTTAACCGATTACCGACCGTTCGGTAACGGTAATCGGTAACGGTTACCGAATGCTCACCCCTAGCCAGCATGTCAAGTTGCTAGTCTGCTTGTCATACCGCTTAGCCGATTCGGTTTGGTTTTGCATCCAGTTTGATTTCAATTAGTTTTTATTGATTTACACAAGTCTAAAAAAGAGGTCGTGAGTTATCAATGCTTGTGGTCGGAAATAGAAATGATGTTCGATGAAAGAAACTGGCTCACCAAGAAGAAAAATGACTTCAAACAGTAACTAGTTAAGAAAATCGAATTAATGAAACTGAAGGTTGTAATTGAGTGTTTTTGTTATAAAGTTAGCTTCAATTGGATTTGAATCGATTTCGGCTGATCAGTGCTGAGACTGAACATGTGAACTAAGGAGAATCTTGATATATTAAGAAAATAATTAAAATGTCAATGGTGAATTTTTTAATTCAGGAATTAAATTTTTTTTTTTTAGAATTTTTTAATATACTTAAAAATTTGAATTATTATCTTCAGTTAAAAAAACGAAATCAATCATGACGGTTGAAAATTGGGTCTGAATAACTTAATTAATTAAGTAAAGAAAATAATTAATTAAATTAAGGAAATAAATTTTGATGTTTACATATAATTATTTATATGCAGGAAAAACAAAAGAAATGATAATGAATAGGCAATGGCATATGGAACATATAAAACAAAAGAAATATCATGAATAGGAAAATGATCAAAATATGGAGTGAAAGAAAGTAAAGAAACAAAATGGACAAAGTTTGATATATCATAAATCCCTCCTCACAGTTTTCATGATATCAACCGACTTATCACCTTACTTGCTATGTAGGACCCTTTCAGACTCTATTTATACACTCAAACAAAATGATTATTCTCTTCAAAGAAAAACAAAAATTCATGGCCTCTTTTCTTTATCTTCTACTTGTAATAAGTAGCCTTTCAGCCACTACTATTACTGCTCAGTATCCTCCTTCTCCAGGTTATTATCCTAGTTCAAGAATAAGCTCCATTGCCTTTAATCAAGCTTTTAGAAATCTTTGGGGTCCTCAACACCAAAAATTAGACCAAACCACATTAACCATATGGCTTGATTCTTCTTCAGGTATATTTAATAATTGAATTTCCTTTCAATTATTTTGAAATTAACACTTTAGTTGCTGCTAATCAATTAAATAGGTAGTGGGTATAAGTCTTTACAACCATACCGGTCTGGCTACTTTGGTGCTTCCATTAAGCTTCAACCTGGTTACACTGCAGGAGTGATTACATCATTTTATGTAAGGATTAGAATAAATAAACTTAACTAGAATTTCTTCTTTTTTTTCTTTTATGATTGAAGTACTAATTAGTAATTTTTTTTGGTAATTATAATGGTGCGGTAGCTCTCAAATAATGAAGATTTTCCAGGAAACCATGATGAAATTGATATTGAGTTCTTAGGAACAACACCAGGAAAACCTTACACTCTGCAGACAAATGTTTATATTAGAGGAAGTGGTGATGGTAAAATCATTGGAAGAGAAATGAAATTTCATCTATGGTTTGATCCTACTCAAGATTTTCACAGTTATGCTATTTTGTGGACCCCTAATGATATCATGTTAGTACAATGCTCTTTGTTTTTTTTTCTCTTCCTTTCTTTCTCCTTCTTATTTCTTTTTTCTTTCTTATTTTAATATTTATTTTTTTTAAAAAAAAAAAATCAGCAACATTTGGTTGTTTAATTGTTGTTTTTATTGTTTTACTACTATTTATGTAGGGTTATTATCGGATTAAGACATTAATTAATGTGTACTAATACGCTAGTAAATAGTAGTAGTTTCTAAACAATTACCTAAAAATTTAATTATATGGCTACATCATATTTTATGATGGAGGACAAAAGTAGTTATCAGATATAAGCAATATTAGCTTCAATGATTTTATTTTCTCTAAAGTTTCAATACAACACTTTTCTCCCAATTAGGAAAAGAAAAGAGATACACACGTATTTTCTATTTATATTAAGTACGAGTTTAAGTTGTATCACGTAATACAAGAAAATAAATCACAAGCCTTTCTGTTTAGTTGATGAACTTTTAAGAGGCAAAGGTATGCCGTAGCCCCTATAAACTCAAAAAATAAATAATAATAAATAATAATTTTTCTTACCAAAATTACATTATATAGTGTATATTTACAACAATTCAAATACCCATATAAGTACTGTATAAGGCTCTTACACATTCTTTTTAATTTCTGTGTCCATTTAATTTTGACAATATTTGACTTATATTTTTCCTTAAAAAACCAATTGATTGATGTGGGGTGCAGATTTTTTGTGGATGATGTTCCCATCAGAAGGTATCCTAGAAAAAGTGATGCAACATTTCCATTAAGGCCAATGTGGGTTTATGGATCAATATGGGATGCATCCTCATGGGCCACTGAAGATGGCAAATACAAAGCTGATTATAAGTACCAACCCTTCATTGGTAGGTACCAGAATTTCAAAATTAGCGGGTGCTCGGCCGGTGGGTCCACCGCCTGCTACCCTCCCTCAGCCTCTCCTTCCGGCTCTGGCGGCCTCAGCCAGCAGCAGTACACAACCATGCAATGGGTCCAGAGGAACTATTTGGCTTATGACTATTGTAGGGATCCAAAAAGGGACCACACCCAAACTCCTGAGTGTTAGCATTTGTCTAATTAATCATACTGTGAGCAATGTGCTTTTAAAAAAATCAGTTATAACTTGGAAGGGTCGTGAGATAGGTCCCACTTGCCAATAAAAGTGTGCAAGACTAGTTGGATCATCCATGCCTCCAAGCTTTCAAGGATTGTTGAATTGTGTTTATGTAAGCAGTATTGATTGAAAAAAAATAAATAAATTTATTTGTGATTTGCTATTTTTTTCATTGAGTATAAAATGCAATTTTCCTTAATATTTACAATTAATATTGGGTAATAATTTGACAGTCAAAGTTTGATTTACTATGATTAACAATTGTCATTAAATTCAGTTAAATTGATATGCTGAGATAAAATAATTTTAGTTTAAAAATACATAATATGATAAAAAGAAATAAAACTTCAATCTGTTTGCTCATTTGGATTTAATTATAATTTCATTTCCTTTTTGACAGTTTTGATCTCTCAAACCCATGCTAAGCTATTAGTTGGATTTTTTGGTGATGTTTTGTAAACCAAAGCAAAATATTTGTTCCATAAAGTATTTCTGTTATACTTTTATTGATATAAAAAAGCATCTAACGTGTTGAAAATATAAAATTCCTTTTAAAGAAAATATCGATATAACTCTTTACTTAAATGTTTCTATTGATAATATACATAGAGTATTTCCTACTATATGAACGATAAAAAAAGAAAATTCTATCTATTTTTATTGAATTCCAGAAACAAAATAATTGTAACACTTATACTGGATGGAAGGAAGGTAGAATTAAATTCTTTAGGATTTAATTTGAGCAATTTGTGAGCATTCATCCAACATCCGTAATCCATTAAGATAAGGTCAAAATACATTTCTGAGCAAGTAGGGAACATAAGGATGGGCATTGGATGACTTTGCCCATAACTTTTGGGACTTTTACAAATTTGGAAAAATAAACTGTGCTTATGTATAGTGAAGAACTTGCAGATTTTTAATCTGTGAAAACAACAAAAAAATTGCTTTTTTTTTATAAATTTTTTTAAACGCACATGTAACCCAAATACTCATTGAATCTTCATTGTGAGGAGAGTTTTGTTTTAGTATCTGATATGTGATATTTTATTTGTCCCCCACCCTTCTCTTCTCTATTTCTTAAGGAAGATTTGTCCCCTATTTACTGAATTATTGTTCTTCCTTTCAACTTGGACCACAACCATTCATATATAATTCATACTTTCATATAACTTACTCTCTCAATTTTAATTTAAGTGGCCTTTCTTGTCTCATACTCATTAAAAAAAAAATTCCATAAAAAATTTTAAGGTAAAGATATCTAAATACCCTTATATAATTATTTGGTAGTTATAAAAACAAAGTGTTTCAGTTTGGGAGTGGGCCTGGCGTGGTGGTAGGAGCTAACAAAGTGGAGGCAGAGCTCCAAGATTTGAGTCCCACAAGTTAAAAAAATATCTCGCTTGAGTGCGAGAGTTAAAATATTTATATAAAAAAAAATATTTCAGTTTTTAAAATAGCTTAAAATAAGAGTAAAAATATCTTAATTGTCCTAAAAGGGCCATTTAAAGAGAACAAAAAATAAATAAAAAGTGAAGAGACGATTTTAAATGGAAGGAAAGAAGAAAGAACTATATATGTTATATCTCCCAAGATCTTAGAACCGTAATTCATATTCTATTGACCCATTTAATTCTAAATTAAGGGTCTAGTGACATTGAAATTGAGTACCTGAAATCAAGTCATGCCTTGTGATGTTTAGCGTTGATACCCAATTGAAGGTCACTTATGCGAGGTAATAAATTTGTATAGCCCAAGGTCACTTATGCGAGGTAATAAATTTGTATAGCCCAAGCGTATGAGGAGCAAATTGCTCATACTAGGCGTTGATATTATATGGCCTAGACACATGGGAGCAAGTTGTGTATGTGAGGTGTTGAAAGTGTATGGCCTAAGCGTATGAGGAAATTAGTCACTCATACAAGACGTTGATATTATGTGGCCCAAGCACATGGGAGTACGTAGGGCATGTGAGGCATTAAAGTGTATAGCCCAAACGTACGAGGATATTAGTTGCTCATACAAGACGTTGATATCATGTGCCCCAAGCATATGGAGCAGGTCACGCATGTGAAACATTAAAGTATATAGCTCAAGTGTATGAGGAGATTAGTCACTTATATGAGGCGTTAATATTATGTGGCTTAGGCACATGAGACTAGGTCGTGCATGTGAGGCATTGAAGTATATGGCCCAAGCATATAAGGAGATTAGTCCCTCATACGAGGCGTTGATATTATATGGCCCAAGCACATGAGAGCAGTTTGCGCATGTGAGGTGTTGAAGTATATGGCCCAAACGCATAAAAAGATTAGCCACTCATACAAGGCATTGATATTATATGACTCAGACAGATGAGAGCAGGTCGCGCATGTGAGGCATTGAAGTATATGCCCCAAGCATATGAGGAGATTAGTCACTCATAGGAGGCGTTGATATTATATGGCTCAGGCACATAGGAGCAAATTACACATGAAGTGTACGTCCCAAATGTATAAGGAGATTAGTTGCTCATACGAGACATTAATATATCTTCTTTGGGAAGGGTAGAGCTTACTAGTCAAGGGTTTTAAGCTCCAACCTAGGCACAATCTAGAATTAAAGTTAATTGGCCTGTTCACTAGTCCGTCATCTGTATCAGAAAGTCCCATAGCTCGGAGCATACGCGTTGCATGTTGAGAGGTCGTAGGTCGCATCCCCTGCCATGTTAGAACTGAATTGCAATGGTCCTTCTGGGGGGAAAGTGTGTTAATCTCTAAGATAGTCGCGAGCTTGAGCCCCTGCCGGTCTAAAATCGAATTGCAGCGGTCCTTCTAGGGCACGACTATCAATCTTTAAAGCGACAATGGGGTTCAAACTTAAGGGTCACAGATTGATTTTCTGTGTGAAAAACAAACACATTGATCAGATTTGTATACTGTAGACAGCACAAGACATGATAAATAACTTTTATTTTATTAATCTGCAAGAAAAGCCTTAAGACCTATAGAGGTCTTAAGTTAAAAAAAACTTGATGTTCAAAATAAAGAATCTAAATATAAGTGATGAAGTATGCGTTTACAAAATAGAAGTTACACAGGACTTCCCAAACAATTCATCCTCTAAGGTAGGAATCTATGGTTCTACCATGATGCTCACCCTTCATTGATTAACATAAGTTCACATTTTGGTGGTTGCATGCCTAAGCTCTCAATTTCCTCGATGGAAGCCCAAAAAGCCCCCACTAACTCGACCATGCTAACAATCTAAGCTCCCCTTGCAGCTATGTATGAATACTCGAATTTTGAGGCCCGGAAAACTGAGTTCCACAGATTGCAAACAGTCGAGTCAGACCGGGCGACACCGGAAAACAGTGCTCGAAGTATGCCTTCATGGTACTAGAAACGTCCAGGATTTTACGAGGGTTACATAAATGCCCTCGGAAAAGTCATCGGAGTCCAGGAACGTCCCAAAAAGGCTTCGAAACGAAAAACGCGCGAAAATTCGAGGCAGGGCGCCCCTAGCCGCCCTCGGTTGACTTTTGGCTAAATTTTCACCTATAAATACCCCCTCAAACATCCATTTTCCTCACACCTTGAGCTGTGTTGACAGCCGCTCTCTTCTCCCTTTTTGCCTTCAGTGATTCTTCATCTCTAGGCAATTCTTTACTGCTTTCTGCATTGCATTGCTGTGATAACTTGCATTTCATTCATATAATCACATAATAAAATAAGTCTAAATCAAACTGAAGCTGCGAAGCGGACGACAATTGCCATAGGTATGATCCTAAACTCAATCTTTTTTTATTTAATTCTCTTCTACCCTTCTTCAATCATGCATACATGACATTCTGCATTGCATAATTACACTTTTGGCATCTAAAATCCTCTTTCGGCCGCAACACCACCTAAAATCAATCTTTTGGCCGCAGTGCCACAAAAAATCATCCAATTTTGGCCTAAAGGCCTAAAAATCACCCATTTAGACTGCAGCGCCACCTAAAATCACATTTTGGCTCCAAAGCCCAACAAAATCTCTTTCCCCCAGTGGAAACGCACCAAAATGCATATTTTGGCCAAAAGGCCTAAAAATTAACCTTTCCCAGCAGAAATGTCAAAAATCACACTTTTCGACTGCGGACGTTGTTAAACTCCTTCTTCGGTCACTAGGCCTAAAAATCACACTTTTCGACCTCGGACGTCGTTAAACTCCTTTTTCGGCCACTAGGCCTAAATTTCACACATTTTGACCTCGGACGTCGATAAACTCCTTTTTCGGCCACTAGGCCTAAATTTCACACATTTCCACCACAGACGTCGATAAACTCATTTTTCGGCCAAAATGCTTAAATTTCACACCTTTCAACCACAGATGTTGATAAACTTTTTTTTTTCGGCCACTAGCCTAAATTTCACACATTTCGACCTCGGATGTCGTTAAACTCCTTTTTCGGCCACTAGGCCTAAATTTCACACATTTCGATTGCGGAAGTCAATAAACTCCCTTTTCGACCACAGACATTGATAAACTCATTTTTTTGGCCAAAAGGCCTATAAACATATTCACACACTCATAGCATGCATACATGCATCCCTCCCCCTTCATCACGCCTTTCAATAGGCAAGTACGTACTACATTGACCTTGATCTCTCATTCAAACGAGAGTATGTAGGCATATTCGAGATCTTACCTCGAATAGCAGGTCTACCCTTGATCCTTTCAAATCTCTTTATTCCAGCATAACATACAATAGGAGAAAAATCATTGAGATGAATGCATGACATAACATCCGAATCCACCTCAGGTTCGAAGACTAGTGTCATTCATCCATTGACCTAGAAATAAGTTAATCGTAAAACGGAGTCACTAGGGGTTATTTCTTAACTTTTCCACTTTAACAAAATAAATTAAGTGGCGACTCTACACACACACATTCACCCTGAGTGAACATCCCCGGCCAACCCGACCCCTCGCGGGCAGACCCAGTAGCTCGAAGGGCCTTTTTGGTAAGGGTTCACAGAAGTTATGTCATGCATTCATCTAAAATGTTTCTTCTCCTAGGTGTATGTGTGAATACTCGAATTTTGAGGCCTGGAAAGTCGAGTTTTTCAGACTGCAAACAGTCGCGCCGGACTAGACATTTTCTTAAAATAGCACCGAAAGTATGTCTTCATGGTACTTGAAATGTCTGGGATTTCCCGAGGGTCACAAAAATGCCCTCAAAATAGCCATCGGAGTCACGGAACGTCCCGAAAAGGCTCTGGAATGAAAAGCGCGCGAGTCGAGGAAGGAAGGCAAGCCTTGCCGCCCTCTGGAGGCGCCCCTGGCCGCCCTCTGGAGGCGCCCCTGGCCGCCCTCCAAGGCAGACTCGGCCACCCTCGACAGCAGCCCAGGCCGCCCTCTGTTGACTTTTGGCCGAATTTCACCTATAAATACCCCCCAAAACCATCATTTTCTTGACACCTTGAGCTGTGTTGACAGCCGCTCTCTTCTCCCTTCTTGCCTACGGTGATTCTTCATCTCAAAGGCAATTCTTTACTGCTTTTTGCATTGCATTTCTTTGATAACTTGCATTTGTATGCATAAACCACATAAAAATAAGTCCAAACCAAGCTGAAGCTAAGGAGCGGACGTCAACTGCCACAGGTATACTCCGAAACTCTTTTTCTTCAATTTTATTCTATCACACTGCATCCTACATCATGCATACATGACATTTGCATCTCATGCATACACGTTTTGGCGAAATATGCCGTTTTAATCACTCTTTTTGGCCGCTGCGCCACCAAAATCATATCATTCGGCCACAGCGTCGTTAAAATCACTTTTTGGCTATAATGCCTAAACAAACATGTTTTTGGCCGCCGCGCCACACCAAAAATCATAAGTTTGGCCCCAAGGCCTAATAAACCCTTTTTCCCCAACGGAAACACACTTTTGGCCAAAAGGCCTAAAAATTAACATTCCCTAGCGGAAATCCAACAAAATCACATTTTTGACCTCAGAAGTCATAAAACTCCTTTTTTCGGTCTCTAGACCAATTAAAACACAATTTTGACCACGGAAGTCATAAAACTCCTTTTTCGGCCATTAGGCCTAAATTTCACACTTTTCGACCACGGACGTCGATAAACTCCATTTTTTACCACGGATGTCAATAAACTCCTTTTTCGACCTCGGATGTTGATAAACTCCTATTCAGCCACTAGGCCTACATTTCGACCACGGACGTCGATAAACTCCCTTTTTGGCCTCTAGGCCTAAATTCACCTTTCACACACTCATAACATGCATACATGCATACACCCCTTCCATCGCCTTTAAATAGGCAAGTTCGAACTACATTGACCTTGATCTCTCATTCAAAAGAGAGTATGTAGGCATATTCGAGATATAACCTTGAATAGCAGGTCTCCCCATCCCGATCATTTCGTCCAAATCATCATTCCTTAGGAAAAAAAAGCAATGAATATGAATGCATGACATAACCTCCAAAACCACCTCGGGTTCGAAGACTAGTGCATTTCATTCATTGGGGCGATTAACCTAGAAATAGGTTAATCGTAAAACGGAGTCACTAAGGGGTTCTTTCTTAATTTTTCCCCTTTAACAAAATAAATTAAGTGGCGACGCTACATACACACATCACTTCACCCCGAGTGAACATCCTCGGCTAACTGACTTCCCCCGCGGGATCGGCCCGGCGGCTCGGAGGGCTTCCGGTAAGGGTTCACAGTATGTGATATAGGAATGAAGAGATTTGATGAATATTGAATGTGGACTTGTTATTTGAGGTTAGATCTTGAATATGTCTACATACTCTCGTTTGAATGAGAGATCAAGGTCAATGTAGTTCGAACTCGCCTATTTAAAGGCGTGATGAAGGGGGAAGGATGCATGTATGCATGCTATGAGTGTGTGAATGTGAATTTAGGCCTTTTGACTGAAAAAGGAGTTTATCGACATTCGTGGTCGAAAAGGGAGTTTATCGACGTCCATGGTCGAAAAGTGTGATTTTAGGCCTAGTGGCTGAAAAAGGAGTTTATCGACGTCTGTGGTCGAAAAGTGTGATTTTCAGGCCTAGTGGTTGAAAAAGGAGTTTATCGACGTCCGTGGTCGAAAAATGATTTTAGGGTGGCGCTGCAGCTAAAAGATCAATTTATTTAGGTCTTGTGGCCAAAAAGTGTGATTTTGGGTGGCGTTGCGGCTAAAAGATTTATTTATATAGGTCTTGTGGCCAAAAGATGTTATTTGGGGTGGTGCTGCAGCCAAAAGATTGATTTATTTAGGCATTGTGGCCAAAATATGTGATTTTAGGTGGCGCTGCGGCCTAAAGATTGATTTTAGGTGGTGCTGGGGCCGAAAGATTGATTTTAGGTGGCGCTGTGGCTGAAAGATTTATTTTAGGTGGCGCTATGGCCGAAAGATTGATTTTAGGTGGCGTTGCGGCCAAAAGATTGATTTTGGATGGCGTTGTGGCCGAAAAATTGTGATTATGCTATGCAAAATGTCATGTATGCATGATTGAAAAAAGGGTAGAAGAGAATTAAATCAAAAAAATTGAGTTTAGAATTATACTTGTGGCAATTGACGTCTGTTTCGCAGCTTCAATTTGATTTAGACTTATTTTATATGTGATTATAATGAATGAATGCAAGTTATCACAACAATGCAATGTAGAAAGCAGTAAAGAATTGCCTGAGATGAGGAATTACCGAAGGCAAAAGGGGAGAAGAGAGCGGCTGTCAACACAGCTCAAAGTGTGTGGAAAAAGGGTATTGGAGGGGGTATTTATAGGGTGATCTTCGGCCAAAAGTCAACTTAGGGTGGCTCGGCGTGCCCTCGGAGGGCGGTCTGGGGCGCCCTGCCTCAACTTTTCGCGTGTTTTTCATTCCGGAGCCTTTTCGAGACGTTCCGGGACTCTGATGGCTTTTCCTAAGGCATTTTTATGACCCTCGTAAAATCCCGGACGTTTTTAGTACCATGAAGGCATACTTCCAGCACTGTTTTCTGGTGACACCCGGTCTGGCTCGACTATTTGAGGTTTGAGGAACTCGGTTTTCCGGGTCTTAAAATTCGAGTATTCACAGACAGAGGTAAAGGTAAAAGAGATTGTATAATATGTAACATCCTCTCTTATATCCTTAGGTCATAAAACATGCCATTTTTCTTAACATTTTAACTCCCAGAGTTAACCTAAGTCATTTTCATTAATTAACTTAAGACAAAAAAAACATTAAAACAACTATCATACATATCATATTACGAACCAATATTTACATATAATATTATGTTTTATGAAACCTGTTTATCCAAAAGTTATAACAAACCTAACATGTTAATAATATACATGTAATGTCCTTAGCCGGTTCTAGGCTGACCGGTTCGGTTCGTCACATTCTGTATGCTGGATCCGTAATTAACCTTTTCTTAACTCATGCATAATCCGAATGACCATAATTATATTTTTATTTTGTAGCAACATGCAATTCCTTTTAACTAACATTTACTGCTTAATGGTTTCCTTAAAATCCACATGACTGTTTGATTTCATCATTTTACTTAATCATCATTCGGTTCAATAATAGCTATGTAATTATAACAAAATAATTGTATGGCATGCTAAATAAGCGCTTACGAACCATGATGAATGAGCCTAATAATCTACCCACTTAATACAAAAAGTATAACTGCGTAATACCCTAGTGTTGACGCTCGATTTTTGACCCTCAAAACTTGAAAGAAAAGTTTTTAAAGAAAATCCTTTTATTTTATTTTTAATTTTTAATTTCTCCTTATTTTGTAAAAAATTTGAGAAAAGAAAAATCAAAAGAAGAAAGGATGAAAAAACACGAGGGAAAAGAATTAAAAAAGAGAAGAGAAAAAGAGAAATTTGGGAGAAAATTGAAGAAAATATGAAATTGGGGAAAAATAAAAGAGAAAGGATGAAATTGAAGAGAATTGAAAGTAGATAGGAAGATTTGAGGGAAGGAAGGGTAAAATTGAAAGAAGGAGAAAGAATAGGGGTAGAAAAAGGGATTAAAAGAAAAGAGAAGGGAGGAAACCAAAATAAAGTTGAATCGAACCAGAATTGGTTCAGTTCAATTTCAAAATCAACAGGTCCAACCGCTTCACAAAACCAAGACACATTAACCCTAGAGGAACGACGCCGTTTTTATGATGTATTAAAAAAAAAGAAAAGAGAGCAGACGAAAAACGAACGAAAGAAAGGGAAGAAGGGAGAGAACGACGAAGACGACAGAGTCCGAGAGGGAGACGACGCCAGAAAGAGTTGGAGGTGAAGACGGAACCGAGAAGAAAGGGGAGATAATTCAAACTGACCGAAGGAGGCGGAGCTTCGACGGCTATAAAAGAGGCAGAACGAATCCAGATGGTGGGGGGTTCCTTTTCGAAAAATTCC